>KN470383.1:0-34165 GCA_000787095.1 Periophthalmodon schlosseri | reverse complement strand
ACACACACACACACACACACACACACACACACACACACACACACACACACACACACACACACACACACAGACACAGGGTGCATCAAGAGACTTATACAACAGATCACACCACTCTGATACAGCTACATCAACATCAAACTATGTCCTATTTACAAAAACGTTTAAGTTGTGAAAAGTGCTTATAAATTCATTACAAATTACTTGGTGGTATAATTAGGATGTGCGGAGTACATAAGGTAAATGATGAATTTTTTAATTGTAGAGGGGCATTAATGGGGTATTAGTTGTTTAAACATAACATATTTAGATCACCATGTTACAGTGTAATATCCCCTATTTAGCTAGTTGTATTTTTCACGTTTTTGAGACCGTAAAAATCAGATGTGATTTGACAGTTAAAGTAATAGACCTTACGTTAAGTCAGAAAAAATTGCATTGCCATGTCAAAATTCTAATAGACCTTACGTTAAGTCAGAAAAAATTGCATTGCCATTGTCAAAATTCACAACTCGGAGTGGTGCACTATAAAACAATGAATACTAATGGTAAATATAAGCTATGATAAAATAAAGGCATGTATTAAGTTAAAAATAGACTGACTCAATACATTGTCCAACATAGGCAAAGATAATACTCTAGGTGAGATTGGATCACCCAGACGAAACCTACACAAACATGTGGAGAACATGCAAACTTGGCTCAGAAATGTCTTGTCTGGTCAGGGAATCTAACCCAGAACTTTCTTTATGTGAGGTGGGTCCTAACTACTAAGCCAAGGTTCAGCCTAGTCTTCTATTCAATGAGATTTATAATAGAAAAAATCTACTGGGCATGTTTTTTTGGTTGAATTTGAACATTTCAGGAGTTGATCACAGACTCCAGGTGGCGCTAGTTATAAACAGGACATAGTTTGAACACATTTAAAATCATTGTATTGGACTCTGATCACAGCTGCTGACGGTGAATGGCGCTGGTTACTCTTTTTGCTTCTCATTATGACATCATCGCTTCTTAAGCCAATGGGATTGCAGCAAACGTCATTACTTCCTGTTTGTCTCAGCCAATGGGATCGCAGCATACATCTAACCTCGTCATGCGCTGGTTTTAACAAAGATTCATGCATTTATTCATTGCTTGGCTCAGCTGTTCTTTCTGTTTCTTTAGATTCTTTAAGGCTGCACATTGAGTTACAATCAAATCAAAAACTCAATCACAAGCATATTCTAAATGTATGGAATTATTGTATTAGATCATATTTCAGTCTTCTTTCAAATGTTAATGCTCTTAAAGTGTGCAAAATGTACACAACAAAGTGAATCCTGATTTTAAAGATGCACTATGTAACTTTTCCAGTATAGCTTTTCCTGGAATGTTCCACACTATGGTATTAAACTTATCTAACATGCATCTATTATTATTTATTGTTCAAAAATACCTTTAGAAATGTACATTCTTACTTTCCTGCTTTTTTCAATGGAGATGGACAAGTTTAATGCCATACTGTGGAACCTTCTAGTCAAAGCAATGAAATCCCCATGGAGACAAGCAGGCGGCTGACCCTCCACCACAAAAGTCACATAGTGCACCTTTAAATAATAAGCCACAAATCAAAGTTGCACTAATTAGACTCCAATTTTATGTGGCCCTCTCAATATCTCCTTTATTTCCATTTTCTCTTTCCTTCAGGAGGCTTGGAGGCAGCAGCATGATTCTAACAAACTACTGGGGCCTAAAAGAAAACCACATGTCAATCAGTATTTTAACAGTGCTTATTTTTCTTCCCTCCTTCTTCCCTTCCTCCCATGTTCCCTTGTTTCCTTGTCTCCTAGGTGACGCCAGAAGGCTATGATCCAATGAGAAGCAGCGTAAATGGCAGTGGGTTCAGACCATTTGATATGGTCATTCCCTTCTCCTTCAGGAAGGGAGAGATCACAGGTCAGTAACTTCAAATAACGGGCCATTATATGCAATTTAATTTAATTTAATTATTTTTATTTTTTGTCGAGTAATTCTGTATTCTACCCTGACAATCCATCTTGCAGTGGTTACCTGTATTCCCTGAGCTCTCAAATTGCCACTCCCACTTTCTGAAGCACCTCGTCACTAAGTCTGCTCTAATTAAAATAGTTTACGGCTCAGAAAGTTCTGATTTGTATATTTAGCCCACACTTATCGTATTGGGGGACAATGGATTCTATCTAGTGTATGTGCGTAATCCCTCAGTCGATAATGGAGTGGACTTAACTAATAACACAGCCTTCTGTAAATAAGTAGGGTGTGTTTCAGTGTAATTGGCTCCTCCTTCAGACAGATATAAGGCAGTGATTAACCAGGATCTAGTCAGAACTGAAGAAACCTCTTGGATGAGTGAAATATATTTGTTACAAAACCTTTGTCCAGTTGACAGAAATGATTTTTCTTTTGCTATCCTGTGTATGGATGTTTAATTCTAGCATTCTGTTTCTCACAGTTGACCCCATGAATAAAAAAAATATATACAATTGTTTGTCTTTCACACATTTTCATATATATCCATATCCATATAAGTTTAGTATTTTTTAGATTATAGGTTACATTTCAGATTTTGTTCTAATATTTATTTATCCCATGACCACTGTAATTGTGAATCATTGTGAGAGTTTTTTCTGTCTTCATGTGTCCAGGGGAGGTGCTGATGCCATCTGGTAAAAGCGCTCAGCCCCTGATCACTGATAACCTGGACGGGACAGTCACAGTGCAGTACTCCCCCACTGAGGCCGGGCTCCACGAGATGCACATCAAGTACAATGGGACACATATACCAGGTACTGCTGCTGCTACTACTGATTTTACTACTGATGCTATTATTACTACTATTACCCATTACGACTATGGTGATAACTACTGCTGCTGCTGCTGCCACTACTACAGACACATATGCCGGGTCTGTTGATGGGGAAAAAACCCTTCACTTAAAAGTGCACTTAAAAGTGCACTTTTCTGGTCGAGGGTCTTCCACCTTTTTGTCGCTTTGTCTGGAATGTTCCTCAGTACAGCATTAAACATGCCTATCTTGTATTTATTCAATTACAGATGTTTTTATTGCTCATAGATTCCATAAACTGAGCGAGATCCTCTTCACATATCTAACCTGTAATATGAACCGGTGGTGACACCTGATTGTCTGCATACAGTTTAAAGTTTAATGCCATACTGTGAACCATAACAAGCAAAGCAATAACCTTAATAGAGACGAGCAAGTCGTGTACCCTCCACAAAAAAGTTGCATAGTATGCCTTTAAACTATTGTAAAAATCAGGTAAATTAAAATGGCAAATAAATAATTGTCTAATTTAAACTCTTCCACATTCCTCCCCTGTGCAGAGTCTCCTCTTCAGTTCTATGTGAACCACAGCAGCTCTCCCTCAGTCACAGCCTACGGCCCTGGACTGAGCTACGGAGTTGCCAACAAACCAGCCAACTTCACAGTCTACACCGAGGACGCCTCCGAAGGTACCTATGGCCAACTGTGGGCTTTCAAAAGCTCATGTCAAATATAGGACGTGTATTGTGCAAAATACTTAGCAATTGATTAAAAAAGAGTGTCTTGTCCAAGGACACGACGACAGTATTTACTTGTGCGAGCTGGGATTGAAACATCAACCTGTGTGACCATCTGAGCGACTGTTGCACCAGTAATAGAGGATCCCTGAATTAGTAGCACTAGTTGTTCTTTACCTAATGGGCAATATTGACTTGCCTAGCTCCTACTAAACCACAGCATGTGCTTTGTGCTCATTTTCAGGAGGTCTGGACTTAGCGATCGAGGGCCCGTCCAAAGCGGAGATCAGCTGTGTGGATAACAAAGATGGCACCTGCAGTGTGAGCTACCTGCCCACTCTGCCCGGAGATTACAACATCCTGGTCAAGTACAACGAGCAGCACATCGCGGGCAGCCCCTTCACCGCCAGGATCATAGGTCAGAATTATTTTTGTTTTTATATCAGTGTTGAAAGCAAAATTTGTTTTGGTTAAATTTAGTTTTTGTAAAATGCACCTGAGCATGTTACACCAGTGGTGCTTCAACTTGCATCCTCTAATGAATGCTGTCCAAAAACGACTAAAATATTTCCTTTCCCCTTTGTCTGTATTTTCCTGTGTTGCAGAGGACAGTCAGCGCCGCTCTCAGGTGAAGCTCGGCTCTGCTGCAGATTTCTCATTAGACATAAATGAAACAGACCTGAGTTTACTCACGGCCAGCATCAAGTCTCCATCAGGACGAGACGAGCCCTGCCTGCTCAAGAGGATGCCCAACAATCACATCGGTAACATGCACTCAATACCCCACAGTATACAATATACAAATGCACAGGGAGGTTATTCTGGAACCAAAAGACAAACTATGCTTATCGAGTGACAGACCTCTGAACTTGAATCAGGATCAAGGACTTAAATCAAGACCAAAATAAATCGACCAGCAGTTAAAGCAAGACGTACTATTGGTTCACACATTTGGTTCTGTTTTAGTCCTGCTGTAATCACACGACTATGGCTACTTGTGTTAAATGATTATGATTAAAAGTCTGAACGGTCTAGACTAAATAAAATAAAATCTAAAATTGGGATTGGTAAGAATATGAGAAGAAAAATTGTGATACATTTTTACTAACACAACCTCTTTCAACCTTCTCTGGCTGTAGGCATCTCGTTCATCCCGAGGGAGGTGGGTGAACACGTGGTGAGTATTCTGAAGAACGGGGTGCACGTGGCCAACAGCCCCATCAGCATCAGGGTGGTCCAGTCTGAGATTGGAGACGCCAGCCGAGTTGTCGTCCATGGAGACGGACTCACCCATGGGACCACCTTCAGCAACTGCAGCTTCATCGTCGACACCAGGGAGGCAGGTCCGTAAGCAGTTTTAGATCATTTTATATTAAAGCTGTGCCATGTAACTTTTCTTGTGGACAGTCCACCTCCCATGGAGAGGTTATTACTTTGTTTGGGATGTTTCATAGTATGGCATTGCCATGGAGACAAGCAAGTTACAGGACAGATCAGTAATAACAATAATGCATGTTTTACATCTGCTAGACAAAGGAGTTCAATGCCATACTGTGGAATATTCCAGGCAAAGCATTGCCATGGAAAGAAGCAGGTAACAGATCTCCCCACCAGAAAAGTCATGCACCTTTAAATTTAACCTAAATGAAACTAGACCCGAAGGTTAACTGGAAGGAGGCAGGAACTAGAACTAGAACTAGAACTAAACTTTGCTCAAACCAGGACATCTGAACGCACCCCAAGACTTCTAAGCAGTAAGCAGACTACTACATCTACGTAATTTAATAAGGCAAGGCAAGTTTATTTGTATAGCACAATTCGTACACAAAGTAATTTAAAGTGCTTTACAAAATGAGAAAGACTTAAGATTAAAATCACAGTACAACAAATCAAACCATGAATAATCACAAATAATCATCATAAAATTAACATTAAAAGAGAAGAGTGCAGAATAAGTATGTGCTTGTGTTGCCTGCCATTTTTAAGGTAATTCCGAGTAAATTTGTGTAAATGGAAAAGGATTCGGCTCTTTTAAAAAATAATCAAATTTGAACAGTTCACTTAAAGACTTCAAAAGAACTGATCGATCATGAATATCACTAGTCAGTAGCTTTAGTGGAACAGCCTGTAGTTCTTACTAGTGTAAATATACTCGCTCTACATGTCGACAGGTTATGGTGGTCTGGCCCTGTCCGTGGAGGGACCCAGTAAAGTGGACATTCAGACAGAAGACATGGAGGACGGGACGTGTGAGGTGTCCTACTGTCCCACTGAGCCTGGAAACTACATTGTGTCCATACGCTTTGCCGATCAGCACGTCCCAGGTACACCACCAAAGATAATAAAGCAGACATATTGTGCTTGTGTCTGCTATATGGTTATAATCTCTGACACCCGTGGGTACTTACTTACTTACTTATTTGCAGTGTGTTAATTATTTACCAAAGTACTAGAGGGTTGTTGTTTGCAAGATTCAAAATTACATTATAAACACATTTTACTGTCTATAAAAGTGACCAATGCATTTTGATGTATATAATTTTCTATGTTTTTCCAGGGAGCCCGTTCACAGTGCGAGTGGTGGGAGAGGGTCGTATCAAAGAGAGCATCAGCCGGAGACAAAGAGCCGCCTCTGTCGCATCTGTGGGCTCTGTGTGCGACCTCAGCATCAAGATCCCAGGTAAATCAGGACTGAACCAGGTCTGAGCCAGGGCTGAGTCAGGGCTAAAGGACTAAAGAAAGATCAAATCAGGGCTAAACCTTGACTGAACCCTGACCAAAACTTAGATTTAACCCGGACTAAAACTGACACTGAAGTATCATTAAACAAGGACTATACCAGGGCTTAAAATCAGGACTGAACCTTATCTGAAACTGCTATCTTACTTATTACTTTTCCACCTTTACCTTGTCTTTATATCTGATCTTAACTTTTTTCTTTCTTCCTTTTTTCTTTACCTCTTCGTTCCTTACCACCTCCTTGTCTCCTCTCCTCAGTCAGCTGGTTCCTGCTGGTCCTCTCCTCTTCTTTCCGTAGTTTTTTCTACCGCTCCTCTTGCTCTCTGCGTCTCTCCGGAGCTCCAGACTCTCGGGGGGCTGCCGGCTCTCCTCCTACCCAGACACGGTGCCTCTCTCCTGGGCACGCTCGCCTCGTGTCTGGCCGTGTGGTGGTGATGGACCGGGCAGTCAAAGTGTCCCGGGCCGTGTGGGTGCTTGATTCTGGGGCCAAGGGTGTGTGATAGGGCCCTGTGATTTGGCAGCACAAGGTTCGCCCCATTTCATGCTAATACCTGCACTTTTGTTCAGTTTTATTCATAATTTGTCGTATATTTATTGTTATTCTGTAAAATTTGATCAGGAAAAGTAAGGAAATAAAAGTGTTAGGGCTGCAAGTAAGTAATTTAATAACACATTCCCATTGTATGTACATTTTGTGGACAGCCCTTTTCAGTAACTTAAGTAGCCCACCAGGGGGCAACACAGTGCCCCATTATTTGGTGAAAAATTGTGAATCTTGCTTAAGCCCTTTGTATCCATTGCTTTTATATATATATTATATTTCCTCCATTACTTAAAGGTTCACAACTTTTGGTGCAGGGTCTTATTTTGTTTTGCCTTGAAAGTTACACAGTATGGCATTAAACATATCTACTTTATTGCAAAAAAAAAAAAAAAAAACCTTCTGCAACCGCGAGTTCACATCTCCACTGACCTGACTTTACTTTGATGTTTATGTTGATGCACCATAAAGGGGCAGGTATAAATCGGCGATTCAGTGTAATTGTGTGTGTCCTTTACCTTTCACCTTTAATACAATGATTATGTCATTTAAAACCAACTCTGCTTATGTCTCATTGGTGGATTTTTTTCTTTGGATGTTTTTTTAATGATTTACTGTTTTCAGCATTTCCAGGGATTTCTTAATAATAAAGTAGTAGGTTTACAGTACTTTCAAGGCAAAGCAATAACATCATCATGGAGATAAACAAATGTTACATAGTAGTTACATACAGTATAAATGTCTCACTAATACCCCTTTTTCTCTCTCTTCTTTCTCTCTCTCTCTCTCCCTCTCTCCTACTTCTTTCTCTCTCTCTCTCTCCCTCTCTCCTACTTCTTTCTCTCTCTCTCTCTCCCTCTCTCCTACTTCTTTCTCTCTCTCTCTCTCCCTCTCTCCTACTTCTTTCTCTCTCTCTCTCTCCCTCTCTCCTACTTCTTTCTCTCTCTCTCTCTCCCTCTCTCCTACTTCTTTCTCTCTCTCTCTCTCCCTCTCTCCTACTTCTTTCTCTCTCTCTCTCTCCCTCTCTCCTACTTCTTTCTCTCTCTCTCTCTCCCTCTCTCCTACTTCTTTCTCTCTCTCTCTCTCCCTCTCTCCTACTTCTTTCTCTCTCTCTCTCTCCCTCTCTCCTACTTCTTTCTCTCTCTCTCTCTCCTACTTCTTTCTCTCTCCAGCTGTAGACATTCACGAGGTCACCGCAGAGGTCACATCTCCGTCCGGCTCTCGGCAACCAGCGGAGCTTGTCGCTGTGGGAAACGACACTTACTGCGTGCGGTTTGTTCCCAAGGAGATGGGCGTGCATGCCGTGAGTGTGAAGTACAGGGGCATGCACGTGCCGGGGAGCCCCTTCCAGTTCACCGTGGGACCCCTGGGAGAAGGAGGGGCCCAGAAGGTGAAGGCTGGGGGTCCTGGGCTGGAGAGAGCAGAGGTTGGAGAGCCAGGTAAAACTTCTAATCCACTTTATTTCTATAGCACATTTTACAAACAAAAGCAGTTTCCAATGTGCTGCACACTGTGAAACTAAATTAACAACTAAAAGCTTTAGTATCAAACTATTTAACCAAAAAATAGACTTAAATAAAAGCTTGCATCTCCACAAACCTGACTCTTATTTGTTCTGGAGGAGTCTCCTGCTTGTTTCCATGAAATGTCTTTCCCTTGGCTATAATATTCCACAGTATGGCATAAAACTTATCTCCATGGAGAATGTTCCAAATTACAGTTTTAACTTTCTATTTCCATGGAATCATGCAGTTGGTTTTCCATCTCCAGAAAGCTACATATTATCACTTTAACACAGCAAATAAAACCATACAATAGAACAAAAACAATAAAACAGAATACAAACAACGGGGTAAAATGATAAAACTCACCAATGATCATAAATAAAACTAATGAATAAAAGACAACAGACACATACAACTCAAGTCCACAAAAGTATTTTTAAAAAAGTATTTCAAAATTGCTTTACAGATTAAGAAAGACATTAAAATCACATGTAAATAAAACATAAATAATCTTTAAAAAATGTACTTTAAAAGAGAAAAGTGCAAAATAAAACCTGTCAGTCATATGCACAACTAAACAGAACTGTTTTGATGGCTGAAAGGCCACTATTTTATAAACATTTTTATTTATACATTTCTATAACAACCCCCTGGCTTCCTGTGTCTGTCTGCAGCGGAGTTCAGTATCTGGACTCGAGAGGCTGGGGCGGGGGGCCTGTCCATTGCGGTCGAGGGTCCGAGTCGAGCCGAGATCTCCTTCGACGACAGAAAAGACGGATCCTGCGGAGTGGCCTACATCGCACAGGAGCCTGGTACTCTTCACAAACTGAGGGACAACTGAGACTAAACCCTAAATCAGCTTTTTTTGTAATGTGTCATCCCTCATTCGTCCAGGAGTGGTTTAATGTAGATTTCAACGATGGACATCTGGACACTCACAGCATTATGGGTTGTTATGCTCCTAATACACAACAGGGACATAACGGCCTATAATGATGTTCGCTCGGGCTGGGCAGGCTCACGCTAAAACTCCCTTTGGAGCAGGACTCAAAAACTAAAATTAGACTTATAAAACAAGTTAATACGTTGTTTTCGGCAAATATAGCATTTTCAAAACAATAAAAAGTAGCATGGTGATCCAAATATGTTATGTGTTAGCAGTTAATATTCCATAGAAGTAAAATTGCCATAAAATAGATTAAAAAATACTGGCTTCTTTCCCCAACTGAGAGAATAATTTCAAATGATCCTTCTCTCTTTTTGCAGGAGACTATGAGATCTCAGTGAAGTTTAACGAGCAGCACATCCCAGACAGCCCCTTCCTGGTCCCTGTGGTTGCCCCGGTGACGGATGCGCGACGGCTAACTGTTAGCGGTCTTCAGGTGAGACTCAGAGGGAACTCATCTGGACCGGTTTGGACTTGGACTGGACTAAACCTGGACTCAGGACAGTGGCACGGAGACTGGCCATATTAGCAAATATAAAACATGGTTCAAAAAGTCAAATTTTTGTTTTGTTTAAATCAGAATTTGAATGAAAAAGTAGTATTTGTATTGGCAGTAGCAGAAGTCATGGTAGTAGTCATGATAGTGGTAGGAGGTAGGGGTAGTCGTAGTAGTCGTTGTGATGGTCATCGTGCGTTGTGGTAGTAGTTGTTGCAATAGTAGTAAAAGTATTTTAATGCTAATTTATCCGTTTTGCTGTGGTTAAGTCCATGGTAATTATTTCACTCAATCTCAAGTAGGGAATAACCAACAAGCAATATATTGCATACAAACACTTTTATGAAGATTTTTTTTGTGAAGTCCACTTATTTAGTCCCTGTTTAGTAACGGTTTGATCTTGGCCAAAAACTAAGGCCTTCATCTGACCTTCATCAGCGGTTAAAATGGTGCCTTATATTCATAGACTTTCCCTTTCTCAATTTTTTTTTTACTTTTATTCTAAATTTTGTCCTGGTTATTTCTGGTTTGATTTATCCTGTTGTAGTCCTGGTTCAGACCACAAATCTCAGTTATGTCCTGGTTTAGTTCTAGTTTGATGCTCGTTCAGTCCTTCTTAGGTTTTTTTTTAGCTCTGGTTTAGACCTATTGAATTTTACATAATACTACTCAAGGGGTTATAGGAAAGTCAGATATGTAGTTTTATTTGAGAATTTGATGAATTTTCTCATGGTCCCTCTCCATGTGCCCCTGGCCCGACCCAGTCCAGTTCGTGAGGCTCCTCTCTGTGTTTCATTTAAAGACTTTTAACAGAACTCACTCACGCTCTGATTGGTCCAACTGCAGCCAGCATCTTTACAGCTACTTTTCAATCCTAGTTTTTAGTTTACATTTTCTGTCCTTTCTACAATTATGCCTTAACTTAAAGTAGTAAGTGGTTCCCAACTAGTTTATGACTTTATTTGATCATGGGGTTGGTTGAGCGTATCCTCCCTGTGTGGCAGAGTGGTTATCCTGCCTCTCAATAAGGTTATGGGTTAGAGTCCTTATTTCTCTAGTTGGGAACCACTGTAATATATGTGGCAATTTGTAGTAATAATAATAGTAGTAGTAATAGTACTTGTGTAGATTTTTCAAAGCTGTGCCCATGCTCTATAATTGGCTGCAGATGAACCAATCACAGCACAGGTAAGTAACACTGTGGTCTGTTTAGTCCTGCTTGAGTATGAGTGCTATCTTGGTTTTGTCATACTTTTACTCAATCCGTCCGTCCTGGTCCTGATTCATTCCAGCTTTAGTTCCACTTTAGTCTTTGTTTAAATTTATTTGTTTGCCCTGCTTTAGTCCTGGTTTAGTCCTGCTTTAGTCCTGCTTTAGTCCTGCTTTAGTCCTGCTTTAGTCCTGCTTTAGTCCTGCTTTAGTCCTGCTTTGTGTCCTGCTTTAGTCCTGCTTTTAGCCCTAGTTTAGTCCTGGTTTAGCCCTGGTTTAGCCCAGGGTTTAGCCACGGTTTAGGCCCTGGTTCACCCTGTATGTGTGCAGGAATCTGGTTTGAAGGTGAACCATCCAGCCTCGTTCGCGGTGCGTCTGAATGGAGCCCAGGGGAAGATGGAGGCTCAGGTACACAGTCCATCTGGAGCCCTGGACGAGTGTGTGGTCACAGAGCTCGAAAAAGGTACTGCTTTGGAACTGGTTTGGACTTGGTTTACATCTTCTTTAGTCCGGGATTAGTTCTTCTTTAGCCCTGTTTTAGTCCTGGTTAAGTTTTCATTTTAAGACCGTCATACCTTTGACACATGTGCACTAGAACATAAACGATGCATATGTTTAATCTTTGCCATTTAACACAAAAATGTATTAATCCGAAGGTCAAATGCTACTTCAAAGTCTGAACTCTGCTCCAAACCACATGCTCCAAGCCAATGAGAAGGCTATTGTGCATCAGATATGTCTCTTTGCTGTTCTTAATATGTAAATCCACATCTGGGTCTGTAAATGGGAGGGATCAGACCAAAACAAAACACTAATTACAATCTCTCAGATATTTGCAGACTTGTACAAAATATTTTCTGCTTTTGTTAACCCCATATCCATAGAAAAGGGAATGCAGGGGGTCAAATTGTGCCTTGTCTTTGAGTTATAAGAAATATTTCCCTGTATATTTTCTCCACTCTTGTTTCAGATAAGTACGTGATCCGGTTCATTCCTCGAGAGAACGGCGTGCACTCAATCGATGTGAAGTTTAACAGAGCTCACATCCCAGGAAGTCCTTTTAAGGTCAGGGTGGGCGAGCCTGGGCAGACTGGAGAAGCGGGGCTAGTGACGGCCTATGGAGCGGGACTAGAGAGAGGGACCACAGGTGAGACTACTGCATCACCCAAGATCTGGCTTAGTCCTTGGTGCAGTCCTTGGTGCAGTCCTTGGTGCAGTCCTTGGTGCAGCCCTTGGTGCAGCCCTTGGTGTAGCCCTGGTGTAGCCCTGGTGTAGTCGTGGCTTAGTCTTGTCACTGTATGAAGAACGTCTCTTGTTGCAATAGTAAAATTCCAAACTCTATTTAATACTACAGGCTCATTACAAATTTCTATGCCACAATAATAATAAAAAACACTCTTCACACACAAATAGAATGAAATTTTTCAACACAAAATAATAGTAGTTTTTCATATATTACCATGTGGTCTTATACTAGTTTTAATATAGATCAAGACCATTCTGAAACCAAATTGTTAATTTTAGAAGTCAACCACTAACCTGCTGTACTGCCATCACATCAGTGACATTTCTGAGTTAAGATTTGGTTCAAAACTGAACATTTTTTAAGGATTCTGACCCGTGACCTGCTGGCTTTACTGTTTGCACAATCCCTCTTTAATTTACTAGTAACATGATTGAAGTGGCTTGCCTCTTGGCACAACAACAGAATTTTATTTTTTTACCATCAGAGTGGCAGGCAGAGCAATGTAAAACTAATGCATTTTTATCACTGAAAAGGAGGAGTCAAGGTCAACTTTATTAAATAGCACAATTACAACAACCTATCATACCCAAGGTTCTTTTCAATAACAAATGGATACAAAAGCGCAATATAGCAACACTGTACATTTAAAAAATCGTATCTTAATATTTTTATTCTTTAAGTCATGAATTTATGTTTTGTGATTTATAAATAAAAGCGGTCGTTCTCTCTCTTGTATTGCAGGAGTGCAGTCTGAGTTCACCATTAACAACAGCAGAGCCGGCCCCGGAGCTCTGAGCGTGAGCATCGAGGGCCCGTCCAAAGTGAAGCTGGACTGTGTGGAGCTGCCTGAGGGGTACAAAGTGCACTACACGCCCATGGCCCCTGGGAACTACTGCATCAGTGTGAAGTACGGAGGGCCCAACCACATCCAGGGCAGCCCCTTCACTGCCAGAGTCACAGGTGACTTAAATGAGCTTTAAATCCATGTTTTGTTTCATTCACAATCATTCTGTATATTTAGTCTCCCCCTCTACAGTTCAAAACATTTGGTTTTATTATAGCATAAACATTTTGGAAACTTTGGAGACTTTGTTTTCAGATAATACAATTTGATATCAGATGTGTGCAATGTGCAAAATACATTCGTCACAAAATTATCATGAGAAATATTTAACACGAAAATCCATAAAATAACCTTGTGTATAAAAGAATCCAAAATACTGTTGATAATTGATCATTAATAATGGTAATAATAATGATAAGCTGGATTGGATTTAGTTTGCACATTCTCCTTATGTCGGGGTAGCGACCAATTACCTTCACAAATTTAAAAAATGCCAAACGGGTCCAACTCTAGTTGACCAGGATCCTACCATCGTCAACTGCTCCTGATGGGTTTCTCAAGTTGCAGGATGACTCATCTAAAATGACTTAATAAACGAAACAAGTCCGCTGACTTTGGCGTCGAAAATTTGTGGTGCCCAATGATGCCACCGTAAAAGTCAACACAACAAAGAGCCGTGCAGCTGTCAGCTCCTCCTATGGATAACTGCACATCACACTCACGAGTAGAGGATTTATTTTTTCATTTGGGCTAAAATGGCTAATAGTGACGCTGAATCCTAAGTGTATCACAAATTTTAAAAATAAAATTGGAGAATGAAGTGCGTACGTCGCAGTGGGCATGTACTGGTGGCGGTGAAAATGGAGATAGATCCAATTACATCTTCAATACAGGAGAATAAAGACATGTATGAATCACTCTGAATACAACTTTGAGAGGGTAAATGAGAAGGGGAAACAACTATAAAATGGTTAAAGTTGATTTTGCATAATAGGTCCGCTTTAACCCTGTATCGCCTCCTCAGGTCCTCGTCTGGTGAATGTGACAAACGCCAGTGAAACTTCTACACTAACGATGGACCCGGCTGTGCGCTCCTCCAGCATCAGCTCCACTCACAGTGCCCCCTCCTGGACCAGTGAGGCCGACGCCAGTAAAGTCCTGAGCCGAGGGCCGGGTCTGAGTAAGGCTTTTGTGGGACAGAGGAGCAGCTTCAGTGTGGACTGCAGCAAAGCAGGTCAGAAAACACAACTGTTTTATGTGGTTTATAGCATCAGTGTTGTCATTTTTCCATATGAAATTTGATTATCCAATTAAACTAAAACTCATTGAATCTACTCCCTTGTAGTGTAGGAATTTTCAAGGATAATATTTTTTGCTTGTTTGATTAGAGAATGTTCACTTGCTATTTGTATTATTGAATGTATTATTATGATAACACATGCTTTTATTTAATATGTTTAAAGAAGTACTATGTAACTTTCTGGTGGGGTCTGCCACTGCTTGTCTCCATGGTGATGTTATTGCATCACATGAAATCTTTCACAGTATGGCATTAAACTTATCTTAAACTTATAATTCTTTCTTTGTTTTATATTCAGGAAAGAGCATGCTGCTGGTGGGCGTGCACGGCCCCCATGTCCCGTGTGAGGAGGTGGTGGTCAAACACATGGGGAGGCTGCAGTACAACGTGGGCTACATCCTGAAGGAGAGAGGGGACTACACCCTGGTGGTCAAATGGGGCGACCAGCATGTGCCCGGGTCACCCTTCCATGTCGTCGTACCCTAAAAGCCCCAAAAGTCCTAAAAGCCCTAAATGCCCCAAAAGTCCTAAAAGCCCTAAATGCCCCAAAAGTCCTAAATGCCCTAAATGCCCTAAATGCCCTAAATGCCCTAAATGCCTTAAATCCCCTAAATGCCCTAAATGCCCTAAATGCCCTAAATGCCCTAAATGCCTTAAATGCCCTAAATGCCCTAAATGCCCTAAATGCCCTAAAAGCCTTGCCTGAGCAGCCAGTCCCTTCAACATTCTGTTCAAATCCAGAAGAGCCTGGAATCAGATCATACAGCCTGAAAAACCTCTGTCCTAACTTGGGACAGTCCCACCACAGCCGCTGATTTGTATCATGTGTCTCTCAAATGCAGGAGACATCTCTCAAAAATTCTCGTATTATTCAGAACAAAGTATGTAACTTCTTTTACCTGAGATAAATAAGAGTTTGGTGCTTCCATTGTTCATTCTGCTAAAATCTTCGCTGTTTCTCAGTCTGTTGTTTTTTGGGTTTTTTCCCCCTTTTTTTACTCCTAAACCGCCATGTTTGTTTTTACCAGAACGGAGCATGCGTCTCTCTGATTGATTAATCCGGCTGTTAATCACGCCCTCTGTAATCGAGGAGACAGGATACTGTTCCAGACCCACTCGTCTTTGAAAACTTTTGTCAAAGCGTGTGATCCTGGCTGACTGACTAAAAAGTCCTAAATGCCCTAAAAGCCCCAAACCCTGTCCCTAATACCTGTCTGAAATATCACAGTCATAACGAAACACTATTTATTTTTACATTAGAATGGATACTTTAGGCAATGTCTACATAAATGCATTTTAAAACTTCAAAAACATCTCAAATTCAACCAGAACTGTCTTGTCAATCACATTTATCTGAATACACCCATGACTCATTCAAAGTGGTAGCCTATACTGTATCTTTCAAAACCTGGCTACACATGTGTTTTTTATGTATTTCATAGTGTCTGTATTATGTATAGATCAAACTAGCCCATAATTGCAATTTAAGTAAAAAAAAATCTGCAAACTGTCTAAAATTGGGAGCGTCACTGTTTTAGAACAGATTTGTTTTTCTTAGCAGACCATGACTCAACCAGCTCTTAATGAGGGCTTTTCATTTCTATAATGTTTTCTTTTGTTATCTACTAAAATTGCAAAATTATATGTTGAAATGTTAAATTATGTTGAAAATCTTCACCACCCCACACATTATGTCTTCACTTGGTGTATTTACTTTTGACTTACACTCCAGTTAATGAACCTTAAGTTTTCAGCTATAAAATAACTCTCAGTGCCATAAAAAATGAAACAGAAAATGTTTAAAATGAATGTAGACTCTTTGATTTTTTTTTTTTAATTTTGTGTAAATAATTTTGAAATGTCCAAAATATCACAATGTGCTGGAAAGTTGTGGGAGTTTTGTCCATAACTATATTTTTGTACTTTATGTAAGACTAAAACTGGAACTAATTTGATATCTGTAACTGGAAGCTGGGTCTGCAAAATTACAATACCATGGATTTTAGCATTTATTTAACATCAGGCAATTAAACTCTGACACTAAAAAATACATTAAATATCAATATCAAATAAAAAAAAAAAAAAAATTTCATTTTTGCATTTGAGGATTGGACAGTGTCAGATATTCTTGGATGCTTATTTGTTGATGCTATTCTGAATCTGAGAAAATCCAAAATTGTCGGTATTAATATCTCAATTTCCTATCAGTTTATTCGACATTTGTGATAATTTTGTTTTTGAACAATATTGACAATTCAGTGATCAGACTTGGTGCCAATTTTTTTTTAAATGACTGTATTTTAAAAGTACGGTTGCTGTCAAACAAAAAATCATCTCATTTCTGATTTATATTTTTTTTAATATTTTGAATTCTCGCTGTAGCTTTTTCTACTACTGACATAATGATTTCTGTTTAGTGCCTTTGAAGCGACTAGAAGCTGCTTTTCCAATTGTCTTCTGCACTATATTGTGTTTTGTTGATGTATTTTTTCATAATAATGTCTGAGAATGTGCAGTTGAGGTTTGGGCCAAGAATAAAAACTAGAATTGAAATTTGTAAATCATAAGTTTAATTGATAAGAATATTTGCATGTTTTTAGCCATCTTGAACTGTGTTGGTGCCATAGCTGTTTGGCAAAATTTGATAAGAAAACACCTTCATTCATAAACATTAATAATCGACAAAAAAATGTGTTCAAACAATGAATTCAAATGTGGCCTAAATCAGCCTTAATCTTTATTTTTTCCACTGTCAAAAGAAATTGCACAAATGTTTTGTTGTAATGTATCTTTTCATTTTAAATGTGTTCTTGTGCTATAGTCTGGAGTCCTGTCCATGTGTATGTGATCTGTATCAGGCTGTTGAATCAGCGCTGCTCTGAAAAAGGGATTTTATGTGACGGGAAACACTAACTGGATGTACATTTGATAAATAAAGGATTAAAATTTTAATACTTTTTGTTTTTGATCTTCACCAAGCTAACCACACACCACTGGCAACAAGTGGCCAAAGGGAGGGGTATAGGTTCAGTCATCAAAAACATGCCTGAGGAGGTTGTAGATGTCATCCGTGCATGTTTGAGTATTTTAGCGATCTCACTCGGGCCCTATTCAAACCCTCCTTACGTTTAGCTGTAGGATTCTGTCCAGTGCTCAGCCCACAAGCCTACGTCACCCATGCTCCCACACGACAATTCTCCATAAATATACAAAAACATGATACAAAACTACACAGCAACTTGACAAACCTGATGCGTTGTCCAGTAGTTTCATTAGCGGGATGCGCACTGATGGTGTTATGATAGTGCTCTGAAGGGGGAGTGACTTGGTGCAGAGAGCAAAGGGAAGAGAGACTCAGAGCATCAAAAATGAGACTGAAACTTATAAAACATGTTACTACAATGTTCTCGGAGAATGTAGCATTTTCAAAATAAAAGTAACATGGTGATCTAAATATGTTATGTGTTAGCAGTTAATACCCCATAAATGATAAATACCTCCTCAAGACTTCCTTGTTTTAAATTATAGTTTATATTGTACAATGTAAAATGCCATATTGTATTTAGTGTCAGTTTCTGAAAGTACAGAATACAGTTGACTTATTTCTTAAAGTTTGTTTTCCTGTTTTGTTTTGCTTCTCTACCCACACCAATAGAGGACATTTTCATTGGTCTAGAAATAGGATTTGCCAATAATAACAAGCATTAACTTTTAAAGAAAAACAGTCCTGTTGCTTATGAAAAAACTACATCTACTCGATTCAAGTTAAAAGTATCTTTAAACTTTTAAACTAATTATTATTATATTATATTATATTAAGTTTTTCCAGTCAATGGGACCTGAAAAAATGTGTGCATTTGTATTGAGTGGGGCCATGACAACAGCAAACAGCCCCCCAGCAGTGAGTTAGAATTTAACCTCAGATAATAATGAGGTAGAGAGAGACAGAGTGGAGAAAAGAGGTAAAGGAGAGTGAAAGAGGGGCAGGAGAGAGAGAGGGTTGAGGGGGGGATTAAAGAAAGATTTAAAGAGAAAGCAGAAAAAGCAGAATGAGTTCAGAGAAAGAGGGAGGAAGCAAAAGAGGAGAGAGAGAGAGATAAGAGAGGGAGGGGCTGAGTGAAAGAGAGAAGGGTGGGCTGATGGAGGGAGAGGAGAGAGAGGTAGAAAGAGAATCATATTACTTACAGTGACACCTGAGCAGGCACGGTTGGGTCAAAGGCAACAGCCCCAGAATAAGGTAATGTATAGATAATATATAAGTCACTGGAGCTTTAAAAAAATGCCAAGTTTAAAACAGGATTTCTAGTTTTAATAACTTATTTTACCAGTTTAGTGTATTACCAGAGACACTTCACCTGTGCATGTGTGTGTGGACATTAGAGACACAGTTTTTTTCTGCTCTAGATGCGTTCGTTGTTGACCACTCAAAGCCAGAATTCCTACAGAGAACAGATCCACAAAGAAATGATGACGCGACTGACCTGGAAACAACGCTACAGCAGATTCTACCCCACCAGCCAGACCAAAACCAGCCCTGGGTCTGAACCAGGTCTAAACAAGGACTCCATAGAGACTGACCCAGGACCACTGCAGGGAGGGGCCAGGTGGGACAAAACCAGGTAAGATTTGGTCTGTGTTTGATCTAAAGCCAAGGAAGTCGGTTTATCTTTGGTGCAATGTATGAACTTGACATCACTGCAAAGTTACAAAATAAAAACACCAACACCAGCCACAGGGTGGAGTCAATAGAAATACACACACTTTAACAAACTGTATTGATTCACAGGGAAAATTACTTTAAAGGTGCATTATGTAACTTCTCTAACTGAGTGTATACTGCCTACTCATCTCCATGGTGATGTTATTGATGTGCCGTAATGTGCCACAATATCGCATTAAACTTGTATGTTGTGGATTTATTCAGTTGAATAATAATAATACATTGGATTTATCGTGTTTTTCTGTCTCAAAGACACTGTACAGTGCATTATTCATTCACTCCTCACTCTGTGGTAAGCTGCTATTGTAGCCACAGCTGCCCTGGGGCAGACTGAGGGAAGCGAGGCTGCCAACCCGTGTCATCAGCCCCTCTGACCACCATCAACGCTCACACACCACATTCATACCAGGTAATGTGGGTAAAGTGCCTTGCCCAAGGACACAACAACAGTTTTTGCTACTGGCGCCCCACTGTGGCGCCTGGAATCCTCAGCAGTCTCCCATTCAAGTAACTTGATCTAATGGCATCAGCTAAACTGAGATCCAGAATGCCACACTGAGGACCAGTCCAGACAAAGCTATGACAGCTCCATAGAGACAAGCAGGTGGCAACATTCTGAAGTCCTGGAATTCTACTGAAAGTCTCTCCCCACTCCTCACAAATTGTCTCATATCTGTCCATACTGAAAATGCAATCTCATGTGATCAAATTTCCATCCTGTATAGGTGGGCTCTGATTGGTCTAAATCTTTTATTCTGTTTTCCTCAGTCCAGTGCTTCCTCCCATCACCATGACGACCATGAAGCGGAGTGACACATCCCTCTCCTCAGTATCACTTCCTGTGACATCACTTCCTGTTCCTGCGGAGAGGGCGCGTCCCTTCACAGTTCCTCCAGTGATGAGACCCGCCTCCCCTCAGACCAGACAGTCACTCTACCAGGACTCCTCCCACCAGGTGAGCATGTATATTCACTGTCCCTCCTCCATAACATATATTCACTGTCCCTCCTTTGTGCATGTCCAGACCTTCTTAGTCTGCATACTTTTGACCACATCTCCAAAACACGCAGACCCTCTGATCTACTCAATCTATATATCTCAATACATAATAAATAATGGCTTGTTGTGTCCAGGGCAGGGGGCGGAGCCAGTACCTGAGGAGCCGTGGCCTGATGTTACCTGAGCAGAAGTTTGATTTCCCACTGGTGTCATCTTGGGAGTACGGCTGGAGACTGGGTCAGGACATATAAACATGTTTAATATATTTGTACTTTTGGCTAGATTGGCTGCATGGAGATATCAAGCTTAATGCCATACTGTGGATCATCGTTTCACTCTCTCAGCCCTTCTATAATCCCCTCTTCTGGTTTGTTCCTCCTTTCCAGGCGACTTCACTCTGGATTACAAAACTCCAACTCGAGCTCGATCGTCAGTTGTCAAAAGCACATTTTATGCCCGAAATGGAGTTTTCAACAACCCCTCTCCCACAGACGCACTGGGATGAACAGCATTACACGTTTACACAAAAATATTATATATGTGTATTTCCTCCAAATTTACCTCACAATAATAGTAACAACTTTAGGAAAAGAAAAATATAAAATCTGTCAACTGGACAAAATGCTGTAGGAGTGAAGACTTTTCGTTGCTCATCCAAGCCACTTCTTCAGTTCTGGTCAGATTATAGGTGGACATATCTGTCTGAAGGGAGGAACTAACTACAATGAAGCTGAAAACACGTATTGTTTACAGTTTCTGTTTGTAGGCTAGGTCTATTGTGCTACCCTAAGTGTGAACTGTGCCTGAGTCCTACTTAGCATAGTCATTCAAGCCCCTAATGAGTGATTTCACACCTATTAGCATCCTGGCTAGCCCTGTTGTTTTCTTTGTTTTGCTTTGGGTCTGAAGATGGAGTTATAAATAGGGGAAAGACATTTGCTATGGATCAGACCTGGACGACTGAGAGATTACACAGATGATAACAACTTTATTCAGCACTTTTCAAGAACCTAAAGTGCTTATATTCATTGACTGGTGGCATTAATATGATGATGTCTGTTTGTGAATTTGAATTTTGGGGTATTTCTTTAACAAACATTGAACCATATCATTATTTGTTAGAGACTGGGACCACAAAGTTGTTACTATGATCATATGGTTTAAAGTCTATATAATCTATCTATACTATTTTTGAGTAACTGTATTCAAGTACAGTTACTTTTTCATTTGGTGGTATTCAGAATACAGTTACTTTCCTAAATTAAAAAGAATACATGGTGGTACTTCATCATACAATTTTGGCTCTGAACTGCACAGTATTAGTGAGGAAAAAAAAGAAAAAACAGTTCTTGTGAAGCATGTCCATTTTTTTGTCTCTAACTAGACATAAAAAATGCATAATAATTAATGCATAACAACAAAAATAAAGTTGTTTGTAATTATATGTCATGTTTTTAGACTATAATATAATGCAACTCTGTGTAAAAGTATTCAGAATATTCAGAATGCAGTACTCTGATAGGCCCATGTAATGGAATACAGTACAAAATACATTTTAATTTGGGTATTCAGTATTCTGTAACTAAATACACTTTTAACATATTCTTCCCATCACTGTTTATACTGATAGAGAGGGTGCTAAACTTTGTGCCAGTTTTGTTGAATATGGTCCAGAGATATTATTATTACAGAGATATTAACCATAAACCAGATCAAATTCCACCATAGAATTCTGACCAGTCCTTCAGCTCAGTGTTAAACTAAACTCATAATAGAAAATGAGTTATGGTATGACTGTTATAAAACCTACTGATTGAAACTAACCGTGAACTTTATGTTGGAAAAAGGTTCTTCAGTCAGATAAAATTAAATTATTATCTATGTCACTATAATAACTATAACTATAAAATACAATAGGGTTCAACTGGTTTAATCCTGATTTGGTGCTAATATAGACTTGAGGTTTGGTCCTGTTCTAGTCCTGGTTTAGTCATGGTCTAGTCCAGGTTTTGGTCCAATTTATATGTGATCTGTGTGCAGGTGTAATACTGGAATAATACTGGCTCTTGCCCCATCTGACAGAGAGGCAATGCCGTTGCCAAGGGTAACCACAGTTGTGTTTACACTGCTGTTTCCTGTTTGTGCCCAGGTTAATGACCCACCTGATACCACCATAAATATTAATCAATGCCTTTTGTATTCAAGTAACAGTAGTCCAAGAAGTTTTAGCAGTAAAAGTTAAGAGCATTTGTAGCAGTAAAGCCGCCCTTGTTGCTCACAATCTTTATTTTAGGCAATTAATATTCCATAGAGACATTCTATAATTCTGAATAATTCACACAAACAATAATTATTGATGAAGCTTCTTGTCCTTCCTCGTCCTAATCAGAACTAAAGTTAGCAGGGCAGAGTAAGCTACATTCAATATTTATGCTTTATATATTATTAGGCTATATTAAAGTGGCCTTATTGAGGACTTTGTAATTAGCTTATTGCGACCACTTAAGTTAATTGCAACTTTGTCTCGTTGATTGTAGATTATACGGTACTTTTTTTCCATAAAGGTCAGTATCAGCCAAAAGAGCCGTCTACCAACTCCAGCCACCAGGGGCACCAGAGGACAGCATATAAATGTGATTTGGGAGATGGGTAAAGCGCCTCACCTGTTTCTCCTTATTACAGAAGCTCTCTCCATATATATGTAAATGAAAATCACTTTGAAAGAATTATAATCAGAGACAAAGAAATAAAGTGTACGTGCTGGAAAATGATACAACTTTATTTTTTAAGGAGAAAGAACAAATCAGCAAAGGAATCGAATCTCTTATGTATCTTCCCTAATCTCTGGTCTGTGTGTAAATATCACCAAACGCGAACTACTCCCTCTAAGAAATGAAACTTTAAATACTACAGAAATATTTAGTATCCCTGTCAAAAACAGGTAAACCTCTGGGTTAAAATGTACAAAGATCAAAAAGAAAGGGTAGAATATAATTTTAACTCCCTGTTACAGAAAATGTAAACTCACTTTCATTTATGGCTGTCTCGAGACTTATCACTGTATGGTCGTGTTCTCGTGTCAAAGGGTGAGGGACTTTTGTGCCTCATTTACCCAACAATAGAGGCTACTATTTAACTTTGTTTGGAAAAAGTACATTCTCTGCAGTTTGGCTCATGATGGAGGCTTACATATGTTGGATTTTGGGACCTCCAGTACAACCCTAAAAGTAAAGTGGTTAAAAATGATGTCCAAAATCAAAACAGGATACTGTATAGTATCCCAAATATGATCTTTTAAAAAGTTGGCGGCCTAAAATTCCTTTTAAAATGTGACTACGATGTGAATAAATTATCCCTGAAACTGTCCCAACTTTTCTAAGCAACTATCATCATGGCTAATGGTGTACAAACACAACTTCTCCCCTGGTAGATGCATAATATGCAATCATCGGTATATTAAACATAGAAACATGTTTATATATGGATCAATGGACTGAATACAGTTTAATTACCATGTAGCAACTGTTTAATAAGGATGGCAGCCTATATAACCATGATGAATTTGTCCGGAAGTATAATGTAAATCTACCCAAAAAGAAAAAACATTTCTCAACATAACAAACTATATTTCTTCAACTATCATAAGGTTACATCAAAATGTTACCCCCATACGACCATTAAAGACCCTCACCTTTTAATAGATGACATCACTACTCTTGACAAAAAGTGTAAAAACAGACACATGCAAACCCCAAACTGTCACACTCAAAATAGGTGGCGTATATTGAACAAATTAACTGGAAAGGAGCATTTATTCAACCCTTTAAATACTTCGTAACAAACAAGTAAAAGAAATAACATTTAAAATTTTGCACTATATTTACCCATGCAATCATTATTTAATAAGATTTAATATTGAAATCGATACAATTTGCACTTTTTATCAAACAGCCACAAAATCTGTTTGTCATCTTTTCTATGAATGTGTAGGCCTATATGTACAATATTTTTGAATAGAACTCGAGGAAATTATTAATAGAAATTGGCCAACAAATATTACAACTACTTTTGATAAAAACATAATACATTTTTTTTTTTAAAATTAAATAAGACTTGAAGTAGCCTACATCTTCTCATACTATTAGGAAAATACTATATACATAAGTGTAAATGGGCAAAAATAAAACCAAAAATATAAACATTTCTAAAAAAAATTAACAATATTTCAAAACAACTCAAAGGAACTGAAAATAAAAAGCTTCAAAAACTACGAATAAACAATGAAATAAATCTGATAAACAAAAATAAACTTTGTTTATCTTTTCTTTTGTTCTGTAGACCTATTTCTATTGTTCTACTGTTATGTTGTATTCTGTTATGTTATCAATATGATGTACATTTACACTACATGAATATGAAAAAAAAGTAAAGGCTATAATAAAGGTCAGTGCACCCAGCAAAACCAGGAAGTCCCAAGGTTTAGCTCGCACCCGATTTAAAGCACCGTAAACCATGGATCTATTTAAATAAGCTCTAAACCCGGGCTCAACAGGATCATTTCTAGAACCAAATCAGGACTCTGGGCTCGTCCAGGTAAGTTTAATTGTAGTCTAGGATTGCTGATAATAGGCTATAGTAGCTGCGCACCCTCTCAGCAGTCCAACAGGAGCAGGCTCCATTTCTGCAGAAACAGCTGGCACAGCTGTTCCATGGCACCTGCCGCTGTTTTCTGTGACCTGACAGTATTTGTGGCAACTTTTGCGGCACATATCAGTATCTGTGGCACCTGATGTGGCATCTGCCACTATTTGTGCCGCATTTTGTGCACCTTGACTTTTGGGGAAGTACAAAGGTAAGACTGTGAGATGTGATACGCCATGGGACGATTGACGAATGAATTTGACGGATACATTTTCTTTTGCACGCGGCTTGAGAGCAGAGTGGAGGTCCTAACTAGAAGGAGCTTAGTTAGACATCATTTTTAGCCAGCCCAGACCATCTGTTTTCATAAAACCTAACCTGTTCAAATTATTGTAAAGTGTTACTTTTGTATGTTCCAAGACAATGTACAGTTCCATCTTCTCACATCCGCACTGTGCACTTTCTCTCGCTCTCTCTGCAATACAATTGTATAGTAGTTTATATATTGTAACTGTGTGATTTGTTTGTTTGTTTGTTTGTTATAACAAAACAACTTTGGGGCCGACAATGGGCCATGTTCAATGGCGCATGTCATGAGTTTATCCTTTAGCAGCCAGGTACATCCGGTCCTGCCCTGACCATACGCAGTTGAACTATCCGCCATGAAAACTTTGCGCGACGAGAGCGAGCGGAGAGGAGCCGCACGGAGGACGCAAGGGAATAATAAATACATTTCAAATCATAAATGATAATGTTTATGTTTCCAGAGCACTTCTGAGCCATGTCCTAAACCTGTGGCTCATTCATTAAGACAACAGATGGATTTTGAGCTGAGAAAAAGTTTTATGATCTGAAAATAGGTAAAAATTACCACAAAATTCGACCTTTGTGAAAGCTGTAGGTGCCCTGTCAGCTGAACACGAGCAGTTTGTGATTTGTGATGAGCAGTTACATTGCGCTCTACGAGAGAAATCCTTTCTGGACAGGAGGGGTTTTTTCGTTGTAGTACCAATGAGTGGCCACTAATCCAACTCAAGACAGCTCTAAGCTATCAACACCCTATCCAGTTATTTTAATAGATCTGTGCTGTAAACACCAGTTTACACTGCACTGCAATGCTTTTGGTAACCCTGAGGAGTCAGTCTGCCTTCACCGCGCCATTACTGACACCTGCTGGAGTAATTTTTTTTCGGCATTACATTCGTAACTGAATAATAAATGTGAGTAAGTGCCACACTTAAATGAACCAAAATGTCGACAGAATATTACAAAATTAAAAGTTATTGGGGGGGAGCTTTTTTTTTAAACCTGTTGCACACAAGTTCTTGCTTCTGACATCACGTGTGTAACATATAATTAAATTAAACAGATTGAACCAAATTGATTTTTCATGTAGTAATTTGTAGTCTATATTTTTACAAACAAACAAAAAATCACACAATTACAATATATAGATTATTGTGGCGCAGAGAGAGAAAGTGCACAGTGCAGATGTGAGAAGATGGAGCTGTACATTGTCCTGGAATATACAAAAAGCAACACTTTTACTATAATTTGTATAGGTTAGGTTTTATGAAAGCAGATGTTGATGGGCTGGGCTGGCTAAATGATGTCAAACTAAGGTGGTCATTCCTCCAGCACTGCAGCTCCTCCTAGTTGGGACCTCAACTCTGCTCTCAAGCTGGCGTGCAAAAGAAAATTCCTATAGAAGAGACACATCATCAGTTGTCCCATGGCGTATCCCATCTCACAGTTTTACCTCTGTACTTCCCCTTGACACTATTCTCAGTTCAATTCTTCATGCTTGGTTGTTCCTAATGTCTGTCACGTTGCCTCTGGCTGGTCCTCTGTGTCCTATGGGCCACACATTATTAGGTTCTCTATCTTCAACCAAACATGCATCATCTTTAGTGGCAATATGATTTTAACTTGTCTATAGAGACATATTTGCATGTGTGGGCAAAATATGAAGGGGGTGGGTATAAAATGTAATTGTCTTGAATGGGGCCAAACTACTTGAAATAATGAGGACTGTGTAATAAATGGAATGTGCAGTATTTTGTATGGTGCAATAATGGGAACTGTGCAATGAGTGAAATGTGCAATGAGTGAAATGTGCAATGAGTGAAATGTGCAATGAGTGAAATGTGCAATGAGTGAAATGTGCAATGAGTGAAATGTGCAATGAGTGAAATGTGCAATGAGTGAAATGTGCAATGAGTGAAATGTGCAATGAGTGGAATGTGCAATTATGGAAACTGTGCAATGAGTGTAGAGTGCTGTTTTTATTTTGACCCTTTTGTGACCCCAGCCCTTGGGACAACGGATGGAAATTAGCCTTTGGCTATAATCCAGTATGTTTACATTCATGTTATATCATGTCTGTTCATTAATATGCATTATCCCAATCAAATAAATAAATAAATAAATAGGGTTAGGATTAGGGTTAGTAGCCTTGATCAGTAACAACAGGTAGATGCCACAGGGACAGGTAGATTTATAAAGTTTCAGAAACAGATTTTAAATAACATTATAGGTGGTCATTAATTACCATATAGCTGATTATCTCCAAGCAAGCTTTCAAACATTTAGTATACTTTTTTTTTTGGAAAGTCTATGAGAAAAATTAATGGGAAATTTAGTTCCAGAACTGCGGGTCACTGTTGAGCTCCATAGTTCTGGTAGTATTGGCAATAGTGAGGCATTATAATGAGCTACAAACCAGCATGGCATCATACGTAGGTTAAGACAACTTTAAGAATCCAATTAAATGTTGTCATTAACTTATAATTTCATATTATGTCATGTAGCAGGAAGTGAAAATTGGATGTGTTTTCTATTATTAAGCTGTTTTAAATCAATACTATTCTTGGGGATTACAATTATAACAAAATGTATAGTCTATGTATGTTATCATTAATGGTCAAATTTAAGAACAAAGGCGTGGTAAATTTGTTGTCAGTTTTGTTGTCAGTTTTGATTAGACCATTTCATATTACAGAGCTGTCTGCTGTGGTGGGTTCCAGGAGAAGATGGAGCAGTCCAGTCCTGGTTCTGGTCTGGCTCCTGGTCTGAGCTCTGTGTTTCTGGAGACTGACCGCTCTAATGACTGTGCTACTGACTCTGAAAGGTTTGTCTCTTCTCTTCAGTTTGGGACGTGGGCCGCTGTGAGACACCGCTCCCTTCACTGCACTTTTAACATGATTTAAAGTGTAAAGTGTAAATGAAAAGTGTCCTTAGCTATACAACATAATATTAAAATAAACACCAAAGACAGATTCCATTTGCACTGGGTGATATAAAGCATATATTAATTTTATGAACACAAACAAGACAGACATTCAAATCTCATCCTACAGTGTCTGTACTTAGCTCCAAACCACATGCTTTCACTGACGGAGGATTGGCTATAGACCTGTCAGTCAAAAGGCACCAAGATTATTATTGGCAATTTAAAACGATTGAAGTATTGATTTAACTCGAGTTAGATGAATTGTCCAGCCGTACAGTCATCCTCATTCACCACAGTAAACCATTACATTTAAATATGAATATGTTGAAATCACAAGTGCATTGCAGATCAGAGGACTTCAGTTTTCAACACTTTTAGTTGAGCCAATTCTCTGATTCTTCATCTTTACTTTTACAATCAGGACAAACCCAACACCACAGCCTCTCCTGCAGCTCTTAGTTTAGTTTTGATCCTTTTGTTTTCTTAAGGAGGAAACTGGACAAACCTAGACCTAAATCCAGATCCAGACCTGGTCCTGGTCCCAGCTGTGAGTCTCTGAAGAGCAACAGGTCCAAAGACGTGATAATCAACTTTAAAAGGTTTGTTCAGTTCTTGTGACACTGCTCCACTGTGACTTGCCCTGAATCAACCCTCTGTTTCACTATAGGGACTCAGAAGGCCCTAGTCTTGGTCTGAGCTGTGAGTCCATGCAGAGTGATAGTGAAAGACTGGGGCCTGTCTAAATGAACTGAGGTTCACCAACTTTTCAGGCCAGACCCCCAAAATAACCATACACTCTATTCAGGGACCTCCACTGATAAATGAAATTACTGGTGTTAATAATTTTAAGTGACAGTTTGTATTGAATCAGGTTTTAATATTGTGTATTTGAATAGTTATTGGTCTTATTTGAGATGTAATCTAAAAAAAAATAAAGTATTTTCAATAAAAAAAAATAGCTTAAATACAGTGTAGTAAATTAAATTACGTCTTAAAATCGTCTTGCCACCCAAAGCCCAACACACCATGACCTTGGAAACCCTGACATACATGATGACAAGTACTTTTTGAGCATTCATAAACCCTTGGTAGAATTTTTAAGCCATAGGACATCACAATAAGACATATGCACATTAAAATAACATACTAATATCTACTAATAATAAAAATCTAATATAATATTAGATAGTAAAGATATGATAATAATTTTTTTCTCAATTAGTTCATGAGTCTATGATTCATTTGTTTTCTTTAGGAGGAAACTGGACAAACCTGTATCTAAAACCACAAGGAAATCCAGATCCAGACCTGGTCCTGGTCCGAGCTGTGAGTCTCTGAAGAGTGACAGGTCCAAAGACGTGATAATCAACTTTAAAAGGTTTGTTCAGTTCTTGTGACACTGCTCCACAGTGATGTGCCCTGATTAGACCCTCTGTTTCACTATAGGGACTCAGATGGCCCTGGTCCTGGTCTGAGCTGTGAGTCCATGCAGAGTGACAGCTCTAAAGACTGGGGCCTTGGATTTAAAGACGCTCCATCAGACACAGGGTAAGTCCACAGTGATACTGTGTGAGAGTAGGACAGAGCTGGGGAAGGAGGGCACGGCAAGAACAAGCTAAGACCAGATAGAAACTGCAGAAAGACAATCTAGTCTGGTCTAGTCTGTTTGCAACAACAAAGACAAGACTGGGAGATTAATTAGGAGAGAAAGAAGATAATGAGTTAGAATTTCCTTTTCAATCCTGTACCAAAGGTGTAACTCTGTCACCAGAGCGGAGTGGAGCCCGGAGCGCCTTGGAGTAGACCCACTGCACCACATCTTCACGGTCTGTACACAAACACTGTCTCTGTGAGTTGTTTTGGTCTGACTGAGTTTATGTTGCAGAGGCTGGAGGAACAGGTCCTAAGCTTTGTCAAAGAGCTGCTGAAGAAGTTCCACATGATCCTGGCCTCAGATTACCCAGAATGCTTAGAGAGTGAGGAGGAGGAGTAGCAGAGCAGTAGACAGGCCGTTCTGAACATTGCACTGGATTTCCTGAAGAGGATGAAACAGGAGGAGGTGGCCGAGCGTCTGTCCAACAGTAAGAACTCTGTCTGAACAAGATGTTTTCCACAGCCTCTGCCCTGGTCCCAGAGCCCAGCCATATGACCACATTAGACTGAGTCACGGTCCTGAATATCTGCTGAGGATGTAACTAATGTAATTTACTAAAAATTCTTTTATATATAAGAATATATAAGAAATAGACCAGAAATTGGTAAAAAAAAATAAAAAAAAATAAAAAATTGAACGTATATAAAAAATAAGAGTGGAATTTAAATATAAATCAAACTGAAAACCCTGAATAGAAATAATATGAATATGAGACTAGTTAAGAGCTTAAATTAAAAGCTGAGTGTTGTAATACTTGAAAGTGTATGACCTGATTTTGGTAGAAACTAGAAAACTAGAAACTATGATTCCTAAATAGCTTTTTTTTTTTACAAACAGATTGTGACTGACTTACCGATGTTACCAAAAAGATATGTGTACAGCAGTCAAGAAGAGATTGAAGGCAACGTTGCCCTGACGAAGATACATTGGTTGAAACATTTTGTTAACCTTTTAACTTTTCATACTACAGAGTGTACACACATCTTTTTGGTAACATTGGCAAGTCAATCACAATCCATATTTAAATCCTACATTTGAAACAAGGCTAATATAACTTAACACACTTTCTCCTTAATATTAATTTTACTAAATGTGTCAGGACAAAATCAAAATTGTGACCCTTTTGAAAGGATGTAATTTCTTTTCCCTTAACCTCCCCTGGATGTGTCTCTGCGTGTGCTCACCACATGAGGTTTTTCTGGTCTAGAGAGAGAACAGTGTGTGGCTGTAAACCTGGACTCTGGACCAGAGCTGGGACTGTCCATAGATGAGTCTTGCTCCCGTATTCTGCCTGTTTGTCTTTACACAGAGAGTTCATCTGGAGTTTGTAGAGTTAAACTGAAGAGGCATCTGAAGCAGAGGCTCAGCTGTGTGTCTGACGGTGTGGCTAAAGCAGGAAGCTCTGCCCCCCTGAACCAGATCTACACAGAGCTCTACATCACAGAGGGAGGGGCCACAGAGGTCAACCAGGAACATGAGATCAGATGCATCCAGACCAAATCCAGGAGACCAGCTGCTCCAGAGACCACCATCACATGTGAGGACATCTTTAAAGGCCCCACCCACAAACAGGGACCAATCAGAGAGGAGTTCACAGCCAGACCAATCAGACTCATGCTGACAAAGGGCGTGGCAGGCGTGGGGAAAACAGTGCTGACTCAGAAATTCAGTCTGGACTGGGCTGAGGGCCGGGCCAACCAGGACAATGAGCTGCTGTTCCCGTTCACTTTCAGAGAGCTCAATGTGCTCAGAGAGAGACAGTTCAGCCTAGAGGGACTGCTGCACCACTTCTTTAGTCCATCCAAAGGTCTCTGCAGCTTCCAACAGCTCCAGGTGCTCTTTATCTTTGATGGTTTGGACGAATGCAGACTTCCCCTGGACTTCAGACAAACCCGGGTCCTGACTGAGACCACAGAGTGCGTCTCTTTGGACGTGCTGCTGGTGAACCTCATCAGGGGGAGCCTGCTTCCCTCCGCTCGCCTCTGGATAACCACACGCCCCGCTGCGGCCAATCAGATCCCGGCTGAGTGCGTCTCCAGGGTGACAGAGGTACGAGGGTTCACAGACCCACAGAAGGAGCAATATTTCAAGAAGAGGTTCAGAGATGAACAGCAGGCCGCAGACGTCATCTCCCACATCAAAACATCATGCAGCCTGTACATAATGTGCCACCTCCCAGTCTTCTGCTGGCTCATCTCCACAGTCCTGGACCATGTGATGAAGACTGGAGTCAAAGAGCAGCTGCCCCAGACTCTGACCCAGATGTACATCCACTTCCTGGTGGTCCAGGCCAAAATCAAGAGCCTCAAGTATGACGGGCGCTCTGAGACCGACCCTCCCTGGACTCCAGAGACCAGGGAGATGGTGAAGTCTCTAGGGAAACTGGCCTTTGAGCAGCTGCAGAAAGGAAACCTGATTTTCTATGATTCTGACCTAGAGGAGTGTGGGCTGGAGCCTGCAGGGGTCTCAGTGTACTCCGGAGTGTTCACACAGGTCTTTAGAGAGGAGCCAGGCCTGTACCAGGACAAGGTCTACTGCTTCATCCATCTGAGTATGCAGGAGTTTCTGGCTGCTCTTCATGTCCATCTGACCTTTTACAACTGTGGGGTCAACCTGCTGCCACCACGACAACCCAAAGAGAGTCCTGAGTTCACCTTTGACTCTGACTCTGACTCTGAGTTTGAGGAACAGGAAAGTCGAGAGATGGACTTCTACCGCTCTGCTGTGGACCAGGCAGCATCCAGTCCAAACGGACATTTGGACCTGTTTCTGCGCTTCCTCCTCGGTCTGTCTCTGCTGACCAATCAGAGCCTGTTATTGGGTCTGCTGAGTCACACAGGAAGTAGCTCACAAACCAATCAGGGCACAGTAAAGTACATCAAACGGAGGCTGGATGTATTTTGTGATAAAATTTCAGCAGAGAGTTGTATAAACCTGCTCCATTGTCTGAACGAACTGAACGACCACAGTCTGTTGGAGCAGGTGCAGCGCCACATCAGAGAAGGACCTGTCTCTAATAAAAAAATGTCTTCTGCTCAATGGTCAGCTGTGGCCTTCCTCTTACTGTCCTCAGACTCCAAGATAGAGGAGTTTGACCTCAGGAAATACGATATATCTCACTGTGCTTTCTTAGGCCTGCGGCCTTTAATGAAAGCCTCCACCAAAGTCATGTGAGTCTAGACTTTATTAATATGAATCATCATGATTCTAGTGTCTAATATTCCTCTCTCTCCTCAGTCTGTCTGGCTGTGACCTGTCAGAAGAATGCTGTTATACTCTGTCCTCAGTCCTCAGCTCCTCCAGTCTGACACATCTGGACCTCAGTAACAACTATCTTTGGGAGTTTGGAATGGATCATCTGTGTTATGGACTGGAGAGTGCCCCCTGCAGACTGGAGATCCTCAGGTGAGATTCAGAACAGGCTCAGATCAGACCAAAGACAGCACTGCCTCTCATCAGAGCTGCAGGACGGTACAACCACATTTTATTATTTGAATTTTAAATCACATTTAGTATACACAAAGACATGACCATTACAGGCAAAAAAAAACTGTGACGATTTAATTCTCCTTAATTACTCTTTATTTCATTCAGTTTTAGTCAGCAGATATATTATATTGACAAAAAAACATGACAACAGTTAACAGAAAGGGGAAAAAGTAAAGAGTCAAGAAAACTGAGCGAGATCTGTTAATCTGAGTCCTTAATGCAGCAAAATATTGTTTGGATCATTCTATATTTTTGTCAACCAGAAACAAATAGAAATATTGAAATTTTTTAATCAGTCATTTGGAGCCCTCTTCCTGTTTTTTGAGTGACACAAAATTAATTCTTTTTTTGCCTTGGTAACAGTGATAATTTGGATTGGATTGACTTTTTTAGTTTCAGTTTTGGTATTTTGATTTAAAATGCTATATTTTTGTTGTTGAGTCAATGCTCGTGTCATGTTTCACTGATTCGCTGATCTTCTGTTATAAGGCTCTATGAAAGGAATACATTTATTGCAAACTGTTTCAACTGGAGCTTGGCTCTTATTTCTACCCATTTCTCACTTTTTAAAGAGTTTTAATATTTAGATTTCATAGTTATTTGATTGATTCTGATTTGATTTAAGTAAAAATGTTGTACTGATAAAACCAGGACATATTTATCAACAAATGGAACAGTACTGTGGAAAAACTGTAATCTTATCTTGTAACACTAAACACAAACCAAGGGCAGTATGTCAGCACTAAATCCAACCAATCCAGTTGAATGGTGACAACTGTAAGTGGACTTTTCAATGGGAATGCAGTAACTCTAACACCTGGAGAACATTCAGCTGGAACTATTTGATCAGAGTCCTTAATACTGAAAATATTAAGCTTTTCCTTTTGTTCAGTGTCCTATTTTTGTGTAACAAAGTAAATATAAATGTTGAGGATTATGGGATCTTCACTGGCTTTGTGCTCATGTGGTGATGTCAGAATGCACATTTTGTATTATTTATTAAATAAATAGACATTGTCAGAGTCAGTGCCTGTATCATGCTATTATTATTATTATTATTATTA
>KN470380.1:9184-22311 GCA_000787095.1 Periophthalmodon schlosseri | reverse complement strand
AATCTCAGTGTTATTAATACTGTTGAAGAGATAGCAACAATATGGAACATGTCATTAGGGGCCAAGAGCCAGCAGCATCACAAAGAGGAAACTCAAGATGCTCCACTAAGGGCTTTATCTAACCAATCACAGCGCTCCATTCAAATTACGCATGAAGTGGCCAGATTGTAATGAAGACCGTGTTATGGGAGCAGCTAAGTGCATGGTCTTGAATGCAGAGTGGAGGCTGCAATGAATTATCTACATGCAGGATTCAAGTGTCCACGTCCTAGCATCCAATACATCTGTAATAAGGATAATTATGGTAAAACTGTTTTTTGTGTATAGTCTAACCAAATAAGGCCTAGATTAAAGCAAATGGTAATAGAGCTATTAGTAATAAATAGAGTGTATTCTGTATCTTATGTGCATCTCATGTCCTGATGTTTTTTCTTTCTTTTTTTCAACCAAGCCAATTGGTGGGTTTCAGGTGACATCACAAAATGCTATAGATCCACCGGCCCAGAGGTTGGCGTTGCGATTCTAGCTCAAACAAAAGAATGCTGTCGTTGGCCAAGACACTTAACCCATCTTGTCCCCAGTGTCTGCGTACACTGGTGTATGAGTGTGTGTGCGAATGCTGGGTGGTTCCTTGATGTAAAGCGCTTTGAGTGTCTTAAAGGTGGAAAAGCGCTAGATAAAAATGTGATCATATACCATTTACAGGTGGGAGCCAGCTAAAATGAATATTGTTAAAATACAAATTCTTGTTGAAATATAGAGGGTTTTTGTGTTTAGTCACTAATAGAAATGCTCAGATTCAACATTTTACAAATTTATCTTTTGGATATACATGGCGAAAATGCAATGTAATCAACAGGGAAAAGTGGTTCTTGCAAGCCCATCTGGTAGTCTGACAGCACCACAGTCTACAATCTGAAAACTACCAATAGGCTAATTATTATCCAGGCTACTTATACTCCTGGCCATGATCTATAGACTGTGAAATTAGTATTGAATTGAATTTAGAGTCTATGCACGATCCTGTAAATTATATGGACAAGGGTCCTCGGTGCTGCAGTGCGGACACCCCATTGTTTCTGATCATTAACCCCAGTGGTCTTGAAGTATTGGTCGAATGCAAGTGAAACTAATTTCCCACAAGAGCACCAAACTAGGCTTCCCTGGCTTGAATATTGTCTAGTGTGAAACTTGTCACATAGTCCAGTCAGATATTAAAAAAAAAAGAGAAAGAACTACCCCTTTGCTTTGATTTGTTTGATTCACATGTGCTGACCCTGAGCAGATGTACGGCTTCATGGGAAATTAAAGTACATTTTTGTTTAGTACATTATGACTTAAAATTCCATTCTTCTATTGAAATTTCCCATACTTTGAGCAAGCATTCTTTGGATTAAAAATGGTATGTACTTGTGCCTTTTGCAATATACATTCAATATTTGGTTTAATACGTTCAGTACACAGGAATTCAATTTATTATAAAGGGAAGACATGTTCCCATATATACGCAGAGGCTGTGGGCAGTTATCAAAACAAAACATGCTGTTATTTCCTGTCTGGGTTTGTGGTGCCACTTGCCTTTGTGCCTTCAGCCAAAACAAGCTTGTGGCGATGAGGTCCAGTGAATTATGAATGGGTTTTTTTCTCTGTTCATATACAGTTGTTTTAAAGAGAGGGAGGAGAGATAGTAAATCACTTTAGTACAACCCCAGAAGGTGGACGAAGACTGATGAGAGGTAACGTGCAGGTAGAGACATTTTAAAGGCACACTTTTCTGGTCTGCCACCTGCTTGTTTCCATTGAGTTGTCATTGCTTTGTCTATAATCTTCTACAGTTCTATTACAGGTGTTGCTATGCTAAAAATGCTTACTTTAATTCACTTCAATTCAATTTGATGTATACAGGACATTTAAATACAGCTTCAGCTACCCAAACTGCTTCACATAAAAAGTCATCAAAAAACAAAAATACAGGTAACAATACTTAGGCAAAGAACAATAATACGATAAATCACCAATAAAACACCAAGATATCATGTCTAGCTCATAGACTGTATATATAAATGGACATAGCTAACCTGCTAGCCGCCGCATTCCAAATAGGAAGTGAGCATGGGCGCGCTTCCAGCTCTATTGACTCCAATTCACTTTACATTGGAAAACTGTCACTCCTCTCTTCGTAATGCTGCTGTCAGGCTCGTCATTTTGGTCTTAAAATGTTTGTATTGACCCGCTCTACATGATCCTGGTATTTTTATTTCACTATTCTGTCCATAACTCAAGATATGAACATTAATAAGAGACGCCTTCTTTCCCTGAGGTTGCTCCCGCTAGCATTCGCAATAGGTTTGATTGATTGACAGCACTGCGAAGCGCCCGTTCCCTGCTAAACCAGGCGTGAAGGGACGCTACCTTCAACAGCCTTGCTCCAGATTGGCTCTTTTGTTGCTATGATACGCGGCCGGAATTCCTAATATGGAACTTGGCTCCAAATCGGCCCCATAACTGCTTTGACTGGAGCCGAACGCTATGGATGACATCAAACTAGTCCACTTCTTTATACAGTCTATGGTCTAGCTAGAATTAAATGCCAGGGAGAAGTCTTAAACTGCGTTAAAGATTGCGAAAATCTGACAGGCAGAGGGAGGCTGTTCCATAGTCTGGGTGCTGCCACAGAAAAGGCATGCATTCTTAAAGTGAGCTTGTTAATTATGCAATCCTCCACAGTTCAAATATTAGCAAAAAAAAATCCCCCATCTTTGATTTATGTAAGGATCAGTCAATGTAGTATGTATTGTGAAAGTTGTACTTTCATGCAACTTTGCTAAGCGTTTATCCATGGATTTCAGAATGATGGACAAATTGGCATCTTTTGAGCGGGTAAAGATCCTCAAAAAGGTCCTCAGCTGCTGCTATATGGTGGCAGTTTGGACATGGTTGACCGTTTATAGTAATATTTCGAATTGTTAAAGGGCTTATATTACACAAAAATTACTCTTGTGAGCTTTAAGCCATGTTATAATGCCTCATCAAAAACATACCTGGAGTTGTGTTTTGTTTCATTCACACATGTTGAGTGAGTAATGAGTGAGTAATCCTTTAATATGTCTGTCTACATCCCCAAACCTCAAAATGCTCTGTTCCACTTTGTGATGTCATGAAGCAGTAGTTTTCAAGTTAACAGTTACCTTTTACCTTTAGTTCAGTAGAGACATTTCCAGGGCTCAAATTATCCAAATATTTCTAGTGAAGGTATATGGAGTTTAAAAACACAGAGGAGCACTTCCTGTATTACCACAAGATGGAACAGGGTGTTTTCTGTTTGAGAGAAGAACTCTCAACTGTTAAAGCAAAACAAAATATTTTTGATGAGGAAACAACATTATAACATAGATCAGAAAATACTGTAATATTGGCCATTTGATAATGATGAGATGAAATGGTTGTTTAATTCTAATGTTTATGAGTTGGAATCATTTACTTGTTGGAAGAAGGGCAGACTTCTTTGTTTAAATGAGTCAATTTCTGCTTGTAAATATTTAAATACATGTCTGGCAACTGGTCTATTGAGTAAATAATAACATAAATTAAATCAATTTCAGTTGTTAATTGCTATGGCAACTGTCCTAACTTTTAATCATTCTGAAACCCATGGATAGAGGAAGCTGGAACCCATGAATAGTATCTAAGAGCAGTGAGCACAGTGGCATATGTGAACAGTGTGAGTGCTGAGTGATGTCTTGGATCCCTGGAGTCACAGTTGCTTCTCAGAGGTGAAGCTTGTGCCTGAAGCTCTGCTGTTTAAACCTGCACAGAGCTCCTCTTCACTGTGAGGGGCTGGTGGTCTTTTCCCCCCCGAGAGGAAGACAAGGGGAAGATGGACATGTCTCGTGTCATTTAGGCTACTGTTTTAGCAGTAGTCCCTGGACATTTTGTGACCTGAACAAACCAGGGATGTCCAGATTATTTGGTTAATCATATTAACATGATTAATCAGGTTGCTAAAACAGTAAGTCATTTTAAATTCACTCTGTAAGTTCAATGAAATTTAGCCTAGATGTAACGTGCATTTGGCTGTTTATGTCACATTAACTTTACTTTATCATTAACAAAGTTTGATTTCATAAAGCTGGTCACATACAACAGAAATGAAAGATAATTAAGGATTTCACTGTTTTTTGGTTAAGAAGGTAATAGTCTTAGTATAAAATTTGATATCATGATCTCCCTAGAACAAGCATGTGGCTTTTAACAATTGATTTTGTGTCACACTGGCAATCAGACCAGATCAGAGTCTCAAGAAGCAGCTCTCAACCTCAACTCACTTTTTATTATCTCTTACTAGCTTGGGTCTTGTTAATTACCATACTAAATAAATAATGATAGTATAGAGATAGTATGGAGTGAGATAGTGGTGGACTGTATGAAATTGGGGCTTATTTTTATCTTACATCCCCAAACGGATAGCAAGACTATCTATGAAAAGCCTGTATGCCTTTGGAGAAATAGTGTGTCTCCTTGTCCTTGAAAATGATGAAATCAAATATAAATTAAGTAGATTTTCAAAGAACAGGTTGTATCGGTCATTCATTGTATAGTGTTTTTCTTTTGATTTCTCAGAAAATGCTGGAATATAGCGTTCTTTCTCAGGTAGGCAGCATATGAGTCAGAAGACAAGAGCAATTTTACAACCAAACCTTGTAAAATGCCCTTCTGGTTTATAATGCAGCAAGGAATGTGAAATTGGGCATATATATATATATTTTGTATTATGGTTGTGACAATCGAAATGTTTTGGTGTTCTTTTACTTTTATTTTATTAGCAATTTATGAAAAATTTAGAATTATAAATTATAAGTTTATGTCATTTGCAGTCAGGACAAAACTGGGGTGTGAAGGTTAAAAGGTTCTTGGAAGTTTGTGTTATGTGCAAACACAGTACAATTACTGATGGTTTTCAAGTGTTTGCCCTGCAAAAAACCGTCTAGACTGCACAAGGTTTATTAGCACTATGCCGATTCTCATAAAATAATGTATCAAACTGTGGATAGTGTGTCCCCTAAAGAATATGTGCACATAACACCAATGCTGTTTAGTTTTGAATTATCTCAACAAAATACCAGGACTAGGATCTCTTAAAGGTACACTATGAAACTCCGCCACCTGCTTGTCTTCATGGAGATGCTATTTCTTTGCCTGAATACACACAGTAAAGCATAAAGCTTATCTGTAACCATGGAGACAAGCATGTGACGCCACTAGACCATGTTAAAGTAAGAATGTATGTTTTTCAAGGAGCAATAAAGACACTTGTAACTGAATACATGCAAGATGTATTAGTGAAAGTTAAGTTTAATGCCATACTGTGGAACATTCCAGGGACCAGCAGATGGCCACCAGAAAAGTTCCATGGTGTACCTTTAAGAAAAGTCCACTAAGTTTCAGGTGAGAGTGTTTTCATAGCCTGAAGCTGTTTGCCCAGACAGGATCTTTACAAGGGGCAATATAATCACTTCCTTTTAGTGTTGAACTAAACTTACAGCCACAGTTTAGACTTGTGTGTTTTACAAAGCGAGCAGAGGTGAAGCCCGGGTCACAGTGGGTCATAGAGCTGAGCAAACAAGCACAAAGGAAATACACAGCATCACCTGGCTCACAAATGTTACATAATGGGTTAATGGAGGTGAGGACAAAGAAAACCATAGTTCCTTTTAAAAGCACCCAGGCGCCTGTGGCCAACCTTGTGACAAATATTGTATCACTATATTTTTTATAAGTTTGTTTTGGCTAAATTTTTCTCAGTGAAGAACTAATCAACAAAGATGCTCCAATGTCCATCTACTGTTTTAGGAGTATTTTTCACAATATTTAAATAAACATTTTTATCATTTCTCAACACATTTTTATGAGAATTTAATTCAATGTCAGTTTAAAAGAATAAACTTAAAGGTGTGCTATGTAACTTTTCTGGTGGGGAGATGTAGCTTTGCCTGGAATGTTCCACAGTATAGCATTAAACGTATCTTCATGGAGGCAAGCTGGTGATGGCAACAGTCAAAGTAACAGATCAGATCTGTGGAGAGGCAACCCACACATATAATGCGTTTTTGGAAATAATATGCATCTGTATATTCATAAATACAAGATGGTTTAATGCTATAGTGTGGAACAGTCCTGATCCACCCAACAATAACATTTCCAAGGAGACAAGCAGAAAAACTACATAGTGCAGCTTTAATGCATCAACGAGCAGTGCAGAGCTGTGCAGAAGAGATATTGAGTTTTTGAATGCTTATTTTTTTCCATTCTGATGTTGTTTGCTTTTACTGTATATTGCATTGCTTATCCATAAACCATAACTTTTCTCTGTGAACTGAAATTAGAATTTAAACATGGTTCTATATTATTAAATCAGTTGCACCTTAATAGATGAATTATAGATGTATTTTTGTGTCTGATCACATCAACAGGAAAACATTAATCACATGATAACATTTATTCTGTATGGATTTTTTCATTCATCACACATTTTTACTTTTATTTTATTATTAATGCATTAATATTATTCTTAAGTAATTGTACTCTACATATACTAAACCTCTCCCTTGTGTCTTATAGAGTCCACCTATCGCCATCAGGCCAACATTGATGATGAGGTGGTTACCATGGAGATCCTGGACACAGCGGGACAGGTGAGCCAAATTACACCTGTCTCCTTATGATTATCTCAAAACACGCCCCCAATTCTGTACTTTAAAGCAGTTTAGATCAACTCTCTCTCACCTCCACATTGCCACAGTTAGTACAGTACAATTACTATGGTTAGGGTCATTATAATCACACCTGTACAATTCTATATGCCAGGGTAATATAAACTTCACAGGCTTTCTAGGTTTACCAGGACTAACCTATTTTAAGTTGAGTCAAAAGCAGGTTAAAACTGACCAAAATTGAATAAACCAGATATTAAGATTTAATTTACTTAATGTAATTACTTGTTTACAATGACAGTGAAATGATGAACCAAAAAGATTCAACCATGCAGGAAAAAAAAACAACCTGATACCTCCAAGCCTCAGACACCAGGTCTATGCCAAGACTAAACCAAGTCCAAATTCCAAGACTAAACTAGAACTGCAACTGCAAGCCTCCTACCAATAGAAGAGACCCATCTAAGTACCCATAGCACACTTTGAAACCCCCTGCTCTGTTCTCACATAGTTCTCACCTATAGTTCTCCAGGCACTCTCCAATCCTCTTATTTTCCCCTCATTATGGTAAACTATTTTGCAGCATTGCATTAGTCCAGTGTTTTCAAATGCCCTTGTTCTTAATGGGCCGCTAATGGCTGCCTATTATATACAAGTATTGTGCCAACTGCGCCATGCTGTCATTAGATGTACCCTTGTTCTCTTGTCTCTGGAGGACAGTCACATGGGGGGAATAGGTGACAGCAAGACAGCTTCTCATCACAATATAGTGGTACGTTTTAATATATATCTTGCACATGTTTTTTGTCTCGTTCTCTACTCCAATGACCAATATCAGTGCTTTATGTATCTGTAAGTATCAGGTCAATTACTACATTTCCCTATTAATTTAATGTGCAAAGTGGCTTAGTGTAGGCAACTCTCTTCAAAAGTGTTTACACATTTATAATGATGTGTTTTGTAAATGTGTGAATTAATTTGTTCGCTTTGTTTCTAATCATTAAGGACATGTTTGGTTTTTTTTCGGTTTTTTTAATAAGTAGCAGTTTATTTACACATTACCATATCTATTGTAACATTCTGGTGCAAGGAAACACGCTGAATTTCTTCTGATTATTTATTTTCTGAACACAAGGGCCATAACCCACGCCAAAACAAGAGCAAAACAACAGCAGTCTCAACTCTTAAAGCCAGTCTTCAAAAACTGGCCAGTAACTGAGGAATAGACCTTCACACTTCACATCAACTTGTCGGCACAGCAACCAAGTGTCACATACAAAAGCAGTTGCATTAACAACAACACATAAACAGTTACAAGAACAACAAAAGGTTTCAACCCTGAACTAAACACAAAGTATCAGATCATTACAGTATAGTTTGTGAGCATGGAGCATTATTAAATTAAAGTTTATCATTTGTATTATGTAGGGCTGCACACCTTTGGTCATTAAGTTGATTAATCAGTCAGTTGTGTATTTGTCAATCACATTTTTTATCAGTTGCCTCATTGACTTTTGTGCAAGATTCTCATAGTTTTGAAAGCTTTTGCCTGTGCCATTCCACACCCACTTTTAATCAATTAAATTATGCACAGGGCATGTCTCTAGTCAACCAACAATTTCTTTAGTCAACTACAGCTCTAGTGTTATTTCAATTCAAGTTTATTTATATAGCACATTTAAAACAACTTCAGCTGCCCAGTGCCTCACATAAAAAAACAAATATACGGATAATACAAAACATAGGCTAAGAATAATAAAACACAAAGATAATCCTGTCTAGCTAGTATTAAATGCCAGGGAGAAGAGGTGGGTTTTCAGTCTAGTCTTAAACTTAAATGTTAAAGACTGAGAGGATCTGACAGGCAGAGGGAGGCTGTTCCATAGTCTGGGTGCTGCCACAGAAAAGCCTCTGTCACCTCTGGTCTTGAGCCTGGCTTTGGGCACAAAGGGTGGAGTATAGAGCTGCAGTAACTCCTTCAAATAAAGAGGACCCATAGAGTGCAGACTCCTATGCATGTGCAGACTCATAGTCTGCACTCATATACATTTTGAATTGCACCCAATATGAAATAGAGCCAGTGCAGGTTGTACAGCACAGGTGTGATATGTTCTCGTCTCTTAGTTTGTGTCAGCAGATGAGGTGCAGTGTTCTGGACATTCTGTAAGCACTCCAGCTCCCTGGAGCTGCGGAGTCCCACATACAAAGAATTACAATAACCCAGACACAACGTTACAAATGCGTGGATTGCTTTTTTCAAAATCCGCCTGTGGAAAGTAGGGCTTTACTTTAACAACTTTAGCCTCAACTGAAAGAAGCTGGACGTTATGACAAAGCTAATGTGCTTGTCCAGTTTGAACATAGAGTCCACAATTACCCCAAGATTCCTGCAGGGCGACAATAAGACGACAGAGGACCAATCATACTGTCATACCCAAGCAGTGGTTAGTTTGGCCAAACACCACAGAATGTCACTGGTTTTATAGTGAATCCTGACCTAGTTACAAAATTGGCTTATTTGTATTCTTGTAAATATGTTCCAGGAGGACATCCAGCAAAAGGAGGGCCACATGCGCTGGGGCGATGGCTTCATCCTGGTCTATGATATCACAGACCGGGGCAGCTTCGAGGAGGTGGGGCCCATTCGAACACTTTTAGAGGAAGTCAAAAAACCCAAGAACGTGCCGCTGGTTTTAGTTGCCAACAAGTCTGACCTGGACCACATACGACAGGTCAGCACGGAGGAGGGTGAGCGGCTGGCCTCGGAGATGGCGTGTGCGTTTTACGAGTGCTCGGCATGCGCAGATGTAGGGGGTGCTGTGGCGGAGGCGTTTCACGAGCTCTGCAGAGAAGTGAGGAGACGTAAGGCCGTGCAGGGGAAGGCACGGAGACGCAGCTCAACCACGCACGTCAAACAGGCCATAAACAAGATGCTCACCAAGATCAGCAGCTAGGACTGAACCTGAGGACAAGGGACACTGCAGGGTTCCCACTAAACTAATAAGGACTTGTACTTCAAATATAGGCTAATTATTATGGGAGGCTCACTATTATGGTTCATATGACATACAAAACCAGCTCACAAATTATGTTTTATCATGGCTCCTTACAGTAGAGCTCAACCGTGACTGCCCACTTCAATTTTACATTCATTTTTGCCCATAGACTTTTCCATATTACAAATTTGACACCTTAGATGCTACACGGTAACTAATAATAACAAGACCTATTATTTCATTTACAATCTGTTTCTGTCAGGAGCAAAGACAAGAAAAAGCTTATCACATAATTTAAAATGGTAAAGGACCTAAACTGAAAAAGATTTTGACAGAATAACTTTGATGTCAAATGACTATTGCTTTTAGTTGAATTGTTGGGTATAATAACAGCAACCCTAAGTTACATGTTTTCAGACTGAATATGCTCACGTCTTGTAGGCCTCAAACATAATGGGCTGGATTTGATTAGCCTGTGCTATTATGAGTGCTTCGTTCTTATTCTCCTGGTAACTGTTCCCTCACATGAACCCAGGGTGAACACAGAGTGGACTGAACCTCACCATAAACATGTTTTTATAAACTGAACTTTAGATGAGGACAGTTAACCGGATTCAAGAAGAAAAAGCTTGACTTTCTGCTATTGTTTATTAAAGGATAACTGAGCAACTAAACAATACACCAAAGTATTTCAAGCTAATATGTATCAAACATAATTAAAGGGACACTATGTGATTTTTCTGGTGAAGGGTCAGCCACCTGCTCAGTATGGAGGCAGCAGATGGCAGACCACCTCTCCACCCCCCACACAAAAAAGCAAGTAAAACGAAGTTACATAGTACACCTTTTAGAAGTTGTTTTTTAAAATCATTATGAGATTTAAACCATGTTATAAACTGTGTGCCTATGACAAACTGCCACAGTGTCCTTGGGCAAGGCACTTCACCCACCTTGCTAAAGTATGAGTCTGGTGTGAGTTGATTGCTGGTTATTGCTGCTTCACAAAAGCACTTTTTAAGACACAATAATCCATTACTTATTATTTTTGTTAATTTGATTCACTCACCAAAACATACCAGGAGTGGTCATTTAATTTGAATGAATTTTAAATGCTTTTATTTATATAAAAAATATGTACAGCTCAGGTTTCTAATTCCTCAGTGATATATACATTATACCTGATTAGATTTTTTCCCTTCTTTTTCTTCTTTTTTGAATAGTATTTCAAGACTTTGTGTCAAACGTAATATTACCCTTTAAACAATTTACTAACCCCCAGTACACTATGCATCACACATGTTATAACACTGTTATCATTTCAATGACATTAATGTGACTACAGCTGCATGTGTGGGAACCCTGTCATGTAAATATCTCACCAAACTCAGACTGTATATTTTCCATGAACGTAAGAAGAGGACAAGGACTTTTCAGTGGGATCTTGTAAATTCAAACACCAACAGGAAAATGCATCAGGACTTTCTTTGCTAACCTCAAATGTTTTGGAGGATTTGGAGAATGCATGAGAACTGTCCCCATGCAGAAGAATGAACTAAACACTGCAGTGACTTCCTGTGTTGTGTCGTCTATGGAAGTCCCAGGTGTGTAATTATTCTCAGCAGAAATCTACAGATGCAAATGAGACTCTATTAGTGAACATTATCTCCTCAAGTCTTACACAGAAGCTAGCTCTGTCAGTGCCTGTCTATATACTGTGCTATTGTTGTGAAGTACTTGGACTTGGAATGGCTTTATAACCTAGCTTAATCTGCTAAACCCATTTATTTTCATTTCCTGAAAAAAAGAAAAAGAATTGAGCATGAAATTATTCAAACGTTGAGATTATCCTGACCACATTTCCTCTTGGTTTCTTATTAGTTTTTCAGATTGTGTTTTGTTCTGTTCATGGTGGTACATTTACAGAGTTGTCCTTGGATAAATCTACTTTTTTATCTTCTTTTACCACATATCTGAGTATGTGCTTAATAGAGATCCACCGATATTGTTTAGAATCCAGAGCAACTGATGGCCGATAAACTCTGCTGATATTTTTTGGGCCGATATGTAGGGCCAATTTTGATCCTTTTCCCCATAAATATATGATCTGAAATGAATACTAACATTAACACTGTCTATATTTTTTACTGCTTTGCATTATTTAACTATAATGAGGAAAAATCATCTCAATAGAAATTATTTTTAGACATCCGCAACCCTGTTTTTCCTACTAACTCATAATGGAGCAGTGTAATCTCATTTTGTAAAAGCATCATCACAATGAAGTGTTAAAATAAAGCTTTATTGGTGCAATTGGTGAGCCCAAACCAAATATCGGCCAAGGCAGGAGAGTTAAGGCCGATAGCCGATATGCAGAAGGGTGCAAATACCGGCAACCCAATATATCGGTCTATCTCTAGTGCTTAATCAAGTAATTGACTATAATGCTGCTTAACAAGTTGTCTGAGAGTTGAAATGTACTAATATAGATTTAATGCTCCCTAAAATACAATCATTTTCATCCAGCAAAAACAAAAACAAAAATGCCAGCATTTTCAAATCTACCAATTTAGTGGAATAATAATAATAAGCCGGTTCGTCCTTAGCCTCATCCTTAATTAAAGTTAAGTTTAAGATAACAAGAACTGCAAACTTGAAAAACTGCCAAGTTTGTTTTTGCAAATGAATTCTTACGATAATGAATGTAAGATAAGAACTGACTTTGAATTGTAAGAAGCCACCATTCTTTTGAGGATCTCAAATCAATCTCAAATCAATCTTAACAATATTAACATAACATACATTTTTAAATTGACTTGTTCAATTAAAAGCGTAATTTATAATGCAATATTGTACGTTATAAGGTTAAGTATACTATTTATTATTATATCAACTCTTTTTTATTTTCATTTGAATTCAACCCCTGAAGTTCATTTCCTTTCACCTTTCACTTGTGCTGTGTTGAAGGTTTGAGTCGGTCTGTTTTTATGCCTCTCGTCTGAACCAAAGCACTATCTGTGTCCAGTATCTCCAGTGGAATGTGTCCGTAAGCCCACAGCGGCCCTCAGTGTACCGGCTCATTCTGCTCTACCTTTATTAACCTCCAAGTTCCTTCTGGTGTCCTCTGCCTTAAGCACTGCTGCGCGTTAGCCCTGCTCTACAAGACAGCTGGATTATAATGGTAAATTGTTTAATGTTTTATGGATGTGAAGTGTTTCTGATAAAACCAGCCGTGTACTTGTAAATAAAATAAAACCTATATCCAACTAAACCTCCTTGTTGTTTTTTTTCAAATGCTTGTATCCCTTTTGCATTGTAGACATCTGTAGAAGCCCTGTAAGAACATATCACTGGAAACTGAGAGGTAGCCCTGTCACGATAATTACTAAATCGACTTAACGTTCAATACATGACAGATAGAATA
>KN470379.1:0-11598 GCA_000787095.1 Periophthalmodon schlosseri | reverse complement strand
TCCCATTATAATGGTCCCTGAAGTGGCTTTCACAGTATGATATCCGACAGCACATACACGTGGAGACAGCTTTTCGTGTCTTTCTCTTCTTTCTATCTTCCCGGTTCCGCGTAAACAGATCCTGCCGCCTTGTCCCGCACCGCCTTGATCTCATCTTCCAGCCGAACTTCTCCCGGCCCTGGGGCAGGTGTACCGGGGCCGACATTCCTCTCTATCCCAGTGGCTCGTTACGCACTCGACACTAAAGTATGGCCACCAGAGATTGCGGCGGGATCCCTCAGCACTTCCGAGCAAACGCTACAGGTACATTTCTCCGGACTAAAGTCACGTTCCCTTGCTATGAGATGCAAGATGGGCGGCAGCCATTCGCAAAACTTATACATTTTGTCCAGTGTTTTAGAAAGCAACGATCATAGACTGTATATGGTAACTATGCAAAAACAAACCTCCAGCGAGAAAGCAGCATGTGAACTCTGTGGCTGCTGTTATGAAGTCAAAAATTTCGTCATATCCGGAGAAATCAGCCAGTAAGAACAGAGTTTTATTTAATAAATATTTATTTCAGCAAAATATTTAAAACCACACACAAATTTAAATTGGTAGTATGTTACATCTCATGTGAATTATTTAATATAAATACAATTAAGATGCAACTTTTGACCTTGAACTTGAGTAAAAATTGTACATATTTATACTTTGTCATTCCATATTTGTTTGCCAGGTAACAATCAAAAATCAAATGCCTAGCTGAACTAAATTAATTTACAAGGAACAATAACTGGGATAACTTTGAGGCAGATGGTTGATTTTTTGGAAAGAATCTATTAAAAGTCAAAAAGACAGAACTTCAACTAACAAAGAGATTTGTCGTTTATGTCCGTTACCCAAATACGATCTCTAGGATACAAAAATGACACTCCAAAATACAGAGGCTCGGTGAATTGCGTCTCCACTATGTGGATATCAAACAACGTGGACCCTCTCATTAGATAAGTGGTCAGTTTACCAGCGCCATGATCCAAATAGACTCCAACTCTGTTCACATCTGGACACAGCACCCAATTAACACTGTTGCCTACATTTTTTGCCTTAAAACCTCCCCCAAAACACATCCAGGACTTGTTATTCAGCCCTAGAACACACTGATTGCCCTTACCCTTTCTCTCGATGCTTTTATAGGCAAGTCCGATAAAGCAACCGCCAGATGGACAAACCTCAAAGTAGCATTGTCCCGTCAGTGGCTCTTTGCTTAGGACCTGAACACAGTCATTAAAGCGGTCTGGGTGGTCTTGGACATCCTTAGGTTGTGCTGTAAACAATGCACATGGATTTCCAGCAGCAGTCGGTTCTACTTCAATATTTCTATGAGCTGTGTTGAGGTCCAGTGTGATTTTACACCAATGTTTCAATAACCGCTCCCTTGGAACTTTGGTGTCAGCAAGATCATTCAGTCTTTCATCATAATAGAAACACCAAGTATGTAAGTTCATGGGGATTTGTGGCTTGTTAAGGGCAAACTTCCGAAATGACGTCATCTCAGGGTCGATGTGTCGAGGTTGTTGAGGTGCAGGCATATTGGGCAGAGTGCTATATTTGCGCATGAACTGAAAAGCGTCATGTGTCTCATAAATGAGAAACTCCCGATCACTTCTCTGCTTTCTCCAGAAGTCAATTTCCTCCTTTACTTGGTCCTAGATTGAAAAAAAAGTATCAATTACAAAAACAGACTAAGCACACATGCTTATTTTGGCTGTTTTTTGGTGTAAACCTGGACGAGCCCTGATTCAGGAATCTACTCCCCAAATAATCATTACTGTTATTTTGTGGGGAAAAGCCTGCGAAGGAAAACTGCTTGGATGCTTTAATGAGAAGGAAGTGACTAGAGATGAGCGCCACCCAAGCTCGTGTTGTTTTGAAAATATTATTATTGTTTGTATTATTATTGTTGCAAGTGTTTGAAAGGTTGTGTGTAGTTATTGTAAAATTGTAAGGGTAAGGAACTTACCTCTTGTAAATATTGTTAAAACAATGGCTATATTAGTAAATTTTCTGCTCATTTTACTGCACTCAACAGTAGCAGTGAGACATTGGCCCTATTTCACAAAGCACGTTGAACTAAACCCGAGTTTATTTCCTTGACACAGAGTTATCCTACTCAGGCAGGTTCCACTCAGAGTTTCCCCGTTTCAGAAAACAAGTTTGAAGTTGACTTAGACTACTCAGAGTTTGTTCATTTTGAGTTTAGCTGGGGCGAAAAGCCATGATCAATGGATCTCAGAAAATAAGATTCATGGCAATGGTAAACCAGAGGAGACTTCCATCTTAGAGGGAAAGGAGAGACACTGTAGTACACACAGACTTGTAGTACACACCAGAAGGTTACAGTTAGATAATAGTAGAAATACCTGAACCAGTTGAATAATAAACTGTGAGACATGCTTGTGAGATCTGATCTGTTGCTCTACTGAAGACTTTTCCTCCTTCAGCCATCTGATGGCCTCAGTGAACGTGTCCTTGTTTTGTTGCAGAGCTGCATCTGCTGATGTCCGTCTCAGTTCCTCCAGTTGCTTTTCCTTTTCCTCTATTTTCATTTTGAGCTTTTGTCTTCTCTCTTCCAGATCTTTCTGAATATGAGCCTTCTCAGCGTCTGTCCAGCATAGTTCATGACCTGTTAAAAATAGAGGATGAATCATGTATTTGAAATATTTTGTAAAATTAATTGGTTTTAAGAAAATAACGCAACCTTTAGCCAGGCATTTGTGCCATAAAACAAATAATTAAAAGCCAATTATAAAAATGAGTGACTGAATACAAGTAGGTTAAAGTACAACACTAACCCTTCATTAGTCTATGGACCAAAGCAATAAACAGGCCTATACTGACCTTTATGATGGTCCAGCACAGAGGGAACATATCCTTTGGCCATCACTCCTACAGAATAAGTTTAAGACCTCATTGTGGACACTGCAGATATTCTCGGAGACCAGATTGTCCAGAGGATCTACCAGTTTGTGCTTTTGAAATTGAGGAACACTGTAGTGAGGGCAAAGATGGGTCTCACAAAAATTTACCTTACAACTCAGACACGACTTTGCGGCTTTCAGCTTTTTACCGGCCGGGCACACTTCACACACGAGCTCAGCGGGACAGGCGTAACTCTGTTCAGTGGGGGACAATTTTTGTAGTTGAGTTACTAAAGTCTCCAGCATGGCATTTCTGAGCAGGGGAGGCCGGGATGTGAATTTGTCTCGGCATTGCGGACAGGTAAGCGGGCCGTGCTCTCCATCCCAGTGGCCCTGAACGCAAGAGCGGCAGAAGCTGTGCCCACACGGGAGGGTGACAGGCTCCCGCGGTAGATCCGAACAAACACGGCAGCAGAAATCTTGTCGGTTTAACTGAAGATCATTATCAGACATTATTTTTCAACGCCTCGTACGTTTTTAGACGCTAAAAGTCCCAAAATAGGGTTATACAGGGTTCAGAGATGACAAAACACACAGCTGCGTTTGGAACGATTGATAGTGTCATCACATCCGGTCTTCTAACCAGTCACAAAATATTAACTTTTTAAATTAATTTATCCAAAATAACTTCTAAATGTACATAATGTAACACAGTCAGAAAGTAGAACCACGATGGCCCTTCTCAATACCAAACGTAGTAATTACTAAACTTTGTGTGTGTGTGTTTAAAGGCTCATTCCTGCCTAATCATCTGAAAACTTGCAGATAATTAAACTTCCTAGGTAGCAAATTATATTATTGGATGCACATGCTTGACATAAAATCATTTTTATTAAGATCATCATATTTAAAACAAAACAGGAATGTATCAAAAAGACATTGTGGATATTAAACCTCTAGCACCATCTAGTGGTCAAACATTTCAGGGGTAAATGTAAGGAGGTAAAAACAAATCAAAGGGGAAAAAAGGGGAAATAGATTGTAACATGCGACTGAAAAAAAAAAAAATATATATATATATATATATTTCTTAATTGTATACAGACACAAATATGGACTATGACTGAAATAAAATAAAATATTTGCCTGGAGATGTGGCAGTTGGCAGCTCATCTCTTTCTGCATTACTTTAATTTGACAAACTCAATAGACATGTCACAGAAGGTGAATCCAGCAGCAACATACAGTGGCTCTTTGAATGTGGTCCGAATGTGCCCAAAGTGGAACATCTCTTTTGGGTTGATTCCGTAAAAGGAGATGACTCCAGCTGGGTGGTCCAGGAACACTCCAATCTTTTCACATTGTCGTGTGTTTCTCACCTGCATCTCATCTCCGTTGTGCCATATGTGATTGGACATGCCAGTTTTTAGAGCCCAGGATACACAATTATACCCCAGGGCAGATTCCTTCACATCATTCTTCCTCTGAATTCTCTTGTACGTAAACCCTAAAAAGCTCATTTTGTCGCCACACTCCACCTCAAAGTAGCATTGTCCAGTTAGCGCCTCTTTGCTCAACACCTGCCACCTATGGCTGAATCTTTCTGGATGGTTTGGATAGTTCTGCTCCTGCTTAACCACACTGACTCTGCGGTTCTCCTCTGACAGCACCAGTCGTTTGTGTGCAGTGTTGGGGTCCAGGCTGATGTTAACTGCATAGTTCACATACTGCTCTCTGGTGATGGGCTGTTGTAACAACAGTGGGTTCTGAGTCATAGCCAGTCCTATGTTGGTGCAGTTCTGGAGCCTATGGGGGATATTGTGCAGAGTCTCAGTGAGCTCTTTAATAAAATACAAAGGTACTTGGTCACTGACAGACTGAGGTTGTTCCTTCAGCTCAGAGAGGTGTTCATACTTTAGTAAGAACTGAGCCGGGTCTTGTGTCAGAGACAGAGAGTCCAGCTCAGCCTGCTGCCTCCTCAGCTCAGACAATTCCTGCTCCACACTGTCATGAACACAACAAAGAAAATGTCAAAATTTGTTTTGACAAAACAAATAGATTTGAGACAAGATCTCATGCTGCAAGATTAAATTACATGTGTAGAATGATCTTGTGAGATTTTTTGTGTGTGTGAGTTATGCACTGGTGAGTTGCGTTATGAGAAGCCATGAACAAAACTGTTCTACAGCAAAAATATGAAATAAGTATGCAAGTATCAATAAATAAATACATTTGTCAAAATTGTCAACTGAACCGCACACTTTATTTATTATATAATATCAAAATCTCTTCTTCTTGTGGACCCAATCTCATGTCTCATGGGAAATGTGTTTCATTTCACTCCTAATAAGCACGAATTTTTTGAGATGCAATTCAAATAAATAGCAATGTGTTTGATAACAAACATTACTAATACAAAAAAAATGATTAACTCCAGTAGTAGTAATACTAGTAATACTACAGAAGAAGCAATATTAATATAGCTTTGCAATTGTAATGTGCTTCACAGGCTTGTCAAAGCCTCTTAAAGTGCTACACTGTCCCTCTACACACTCTGTGGTAGTAAGCTTGTCACAACTGCCTTCACAGTAGGCAAGGTGGTTGGTGGAGAAGTGCTCTAACCACTGAGCCACTGCCGCCCCTCAACATTTTGATATTATACCTTAAGTGTCTGGACTTGTGTCTGCGTGATTTGCTTCTGAACTTTGATGTTCTTCTCTACATCAGACCTGCGTTTCTCCATTAGATCAAGGACTTCTTCGTAACACCTGTCACTGTTGCTCAGCTCCATTTCTAATGCAGCTTTAAGCATCTGCAACACACGTCTGGTGGATCTCAGCTCCTCTTTATTAAACTCCAGTCTCATGTCCAATATGCTCATATGGCAAATTAGATGTTGCTTCATGACCTCCATCTCCTCTTTAGCAGGGGTTATCTTGTGACCTGTCGACAGAAGGGACAAAATAAATCACTGTTCATTTTTAAGTAAGAAATTTATAAATAGATCTAAGCAAAGACACAATGGCATAATGGCTTTCCAGTAGCAGCTATCAAATCACCAACAACTTACGCATTATTGGGTGAACATCTCTATACTAGGGTTTAGAGCTGGGCAATTAACCAAATTAATTTGATTAATTTGTATTTTTAATAATCAAGATTTTGAAAAATTGCAAAAATTTAATTGAAAGCAGTTTACATTTTTTTAAACAATAGCATATGATAAGAATGAAAATGTACAGAGCTTCCCCAGTTTGAGCAGTCTCTGCTCTGACTAGGCCTGTCACGACAATCACAATATTGAAACATTGTTCAATAAATGATAAATGGAACAAATATTGTTGGGGCTCAGTATTTATCATGGGTACTTTTTCTTTGTGCTGGTTGGGAACTTTTTCTTATTTTTTGTATTTTTTGAAGATTTGAGCAGTAAAAGGTTGAATAAATCAAGATTTTAGTTTTTGGCTTTATCGCCCAGCCCCACTAGGGCTGTATACAACTAAACTAAGACATTCTTGGTAGACAACAAACATCAACTCCCATAGTTATTAAGATATTATGCAAAAATGGTTATTTGTACAGACAAGTGCTAAAACAGGATCTTCAAATTTTTTTACTGACTAAACTGTCCAGTGACTCCCAAAACTCCAGCTAATTCACTCCACAAATTCTCCTATCTCTTGTCCATGGAAATCCCTATAATTCTAATAAAATGATTCAAGAAAAAAAATGGCTGACTAAGACACCATGGACTGATTAATTGACTAAACGTGCTATGATTTCTATAATATTACATGTACAACGCTCAAGGGCTTCAACGATTGCTTTGGTAGTCAACTAGTCAAACTAGTACTTCTACTGCACATTGAAATTTTTAAAGTAAAATTGTAACAGTTTGAACATTTTGAAATATAGTGAGTGAATGTGTCTAGAAAGATAATTTACAAATAGTGTATTATGGATGAAAAGCTGATTTCATACTTTTGTGACATTTTGATTTAAAAATGGCACTCTCTTTATCATAAAATATATTTTGGCATTGTGTTTTGGAGTCTGTATAGTCCAAATAACAATTGTGATTATCTAATATCCAAACAATTATTCCAATTAATTGTTGCAGCCCTACTACACACAGAATCCCATACAAGATGAACAACTCATTGAATTGAAAATGTAAAAGTAGAAAACTCATTTGCAGTTACACCTTTATGTTTGGTGTCAGCACAGCTGCCGCAGACCGTGTGGCCGTCCGAGAGGCAGTACACAGTAATGGGTTGGTGATGGAAGAGGCACTTGTTGATGTGGAGATCATCACGGGGTGTCACTAGTATATGATTATTTAACCTAAAGCGCTCTGCATGAACTGCAAGGTGGTCTTCGCAGAACAACAACCAACAGCTGAGGCAGGACATCGCCGCTTTCTGCTTTTTACTATAGCAGAAGTCACACGTCATCTCCCCAGGCCGAGCAAAGCGCTTCCCCTCAGAGTCCTTCTTCAAACGCTCCATTGCCCTCGCCAACGTGGTGCTTGGGACCAGGACGGGCCTCGGGCTGAATTTCCTGCAGCACTTGGGGCAGGTGTACGGCGGCTGCTGGTCCTCTCCATCCCAGTGCTTCGTAACGCATTTTGAGCAGAAAACATGCCCGCACGGGATAGTACAGGGATCCGTCAGCACCTTCGAACACACGTGGCACGTGAACTTGCCTGGGTCAAAATCGTGCTTGTCCACCTCGTATTGAGCCATTTCCATCAAGAGCAAAAATGGAAGCCACTACACGAAAATCCACGCTGGAAAAACTGCAATTTAAGGTAATAAAGTAGCATTAACAGATGTGCTGTGGTTAAATTGGAGCCACCTTGACGCCTCTGGGGTGATTTCCGGTTTCAGTAGCCAATCAGAAGATGGTACCGGAAGTGGAAAAATAAATAAATAAATGAATAAATAAATAGCGTCTAAAATATTTGACTCTTTAAAATATTAGGCTACTCATCATGTATTTACCCAATTCATTCATTCATTTAAAATAGGCTCATGTTGATCATCTAAAATAAATAATAAGTGTGTAATCTAATTGGGTTTGATATAATATATACAGTTGAAACCAGAAGTTTACATACACTATATAAAGAGACACATGTGCTTTTTTCTCACTGTCTGATATGAAATCAGACTAAATTTGTCCCGTTTTAGGTTGATTAGGATTAGGCCTACCAAAATTAGCCTAATTCTATTTGCTAAACACCAGAATAATGAGAGAATTAGACAATTTATATACATTTAATTTGTATTTGGTACCATTGCCTTTAAACTGTATGACTTGGGTCAAACATTTTGCATATCCTTCCACAAGCTTCTCACAAGTTTGTTTTAGTTAGTTTTGGCCCATTCCTCCTGGCAGAACTGGTGTAACTGTGCCAAGTTTGGTAGGCTCATACATGCCTTTTCAGGTTCCCATAAATGTTCAGTAGGACTGAGATCAGGGCTTTGTGATGGCCACTCCAAAAGCCACTTTCTAACCAGGTCATTGTCCATTTGGAAGACCCATTTGCTTCCAAGCTTTAACTTCCTGGCTGATGTCTTCAGATGTTGCTTCAGAATTTCCACATAATGTTCTTTCCTCATGATCTATTTTGTGAAGTGCACCAGTCCCTCCTGCAGCAAAAAACCCCGCAACATGATGCTGCCACCCCCGTATTTTACAGCTGGCATGGTGTTCTCAGACTTGCAAGCTGTAATCTGGCTCTTTTATGTTTCTTTTGTAGTAGTGGCTTCTTCTTGGCAGAATGGCCTTTCAGCCCATGTTGATACAGTACTTGTTTCACTGTTGATAATGACAGACTCTTACGAGCTTCAGCCAGCATCTTCACAAGGTCTTTTGCTTTTGCTCTTGGGTTGATAGGCACATTTCGGACCAAAGCACATTCATCTCTGGGACACAGAACCCGTCTCCTTCCTGAGCAGTATGATGGCTGGACATTCCCATGGTGTTTATACTTGTGTATAATTGTTTGAACAAATGAACGTGGCACCTCCAGGCATCTGGAAATTGCACCCAAGGTTGAAAGAGACTTGTGCAAGTCCACAATTCTCTTCCCGATATCTTGGGTGATTTCTTTTGACTTTCCCATGATGTTACACAAAGAAGCAGTGTTTTTCAAGTTTGCCTTCAAATACATTCCACAGGTGTGTCTCTAATTAACTCAATTGTTGTTGTCAGAAGCTTCCAAAGACATGGCATCATCATCTGGGTTTTCCCAAATTGTTTAAATGCATAGTAATCTGACTTCTGGCTTGATGAAAAATTGTCTTAAAAATCCTTCTTTCATTATTCTGGTATTTATAAAATAGAAATAATTTTGGTAATCCTAATTGACCTAAAACAGGAAAAGTTTAGTCTGATTTCATGTAAGACAGTGAGAGAAAAAAAACATATGTGTCTTTTTATATAGTGTATATAAACCAGAAGTTTACATACACTATATAAAAAGACATACTTATTTTTTACAAAAGGATATATCCACATGATTTGTTTATATTATAATAAAATAAACCCCCTTTTTGTCTGTCTATGAGTCAAGTGGGTTGTTTACTTGCCCAGTCCCCACCTAAGCCCACTGTTTTTCTGTACCTGGAGAAAACACTCCACTTAACTCTCTACTTCAGTCACAAAGCTGGTTACGACAGGAAACTGCCATGTAACAATAGAGCTTGTTCACTGTGGCAACCTAGAGGTGAGTAACCGAGGGACAAATTGGGAGGGGAAATCTCAAGTAAATGTGCTGTGAATGTAACACGTGTGTATTTTGTATATTTTTAGGGAGGCCCCGTGAAGCAGAGGAAGGGAGTGGTTACATCATCTGCCCATTTGATAAACCCGCCTCTCTCCTCCTCCTTCAAACCATCAGCTGTCCAAGCGTTCGTCCTCAGTGCAGGTCAACAGGTGAGGCCATTTTAACCCATTTTGTATTTTTCTTAATGTATTATGGATTTATTCCAGTGTTGTACTGATAGAAGTGGTGGTACATGACACAAGCCTCTGATGATTGTTTGTAAATGTAAGCTTTCCATCGACTGTTTTAAAAAAATTTGTCTAAAGTAGTGTTGTCACAATACTGAAATTTCAAACTCAGTTTTGATGTTAAGGAAAAGGCTTGATACTCGATACCAATTTAGATACCACAATGATGGAAAAAAAAACACTTAGGCAATAGAATATAATTTTCAGCACAAAATAATAGTGCTTTCTTTAAGTTACCATGTGTTTCCATACTGGTGTAACGTTCAAGATTACTCTAAAACTGTTTAAGAAGGCTCAAATTTTGTCATGTTTATAGGACTTTTCCAATATCAATACTTGTTTAATTGAGTATCTATTTTCTGTACTGGCTTTAGTATCAATTAGTATCTGATTATCAATCCTTTCGTCAACGTGCAACCTCAACTGTAAATCATAATTGACGTTTTTGTAAGAATTTCAAGTTGCAAAACAGTTGAAATCTATTTAGCCAGAATAATATTTATTTTGAATAATGTATGATACACCATTTGTTTTGTTAATGTTATATTTATTATGATCTTTCACATTCCCCATTATGAAGGGTTGGCCACACACAATTTCAGACAATACTATTCATTATATAGAAAATTGTTCATCACATCTTATTTCATATATTATGTATTTTTAGAGTATTTTTTAAACTTCTAACTTTTGGACTTAGCTTGACCCTATTTCCTTTTCTCTCTTCTTCTGAATGTAAACACAAAGACTCTACTATCTTGCTCAGAAAAATGTATAGATAATGCATATTTTTGACCTAGTAATGTGGTTTAAAAGCCACCAATTTGGTCGATAACATCTCAAAACCGAAACCCGCAAATCCCTAGAAATCCCTTATCACTAAAACACCAGATGGTAAAGTGACGTATGCAGTATCAACTACAAACCTTAGAATATTTAGATACATTAGCTTTTAGTGATATTTTATCCACAGTTATAATTGCCATTTGGATAATGAGATATTTACTAGTGTGAATGAAGAAGTTAAATTATATGCATAGTTTTGTATATTTGACATATTTGGAGCTGGAATTACGTCATATCAGTTCACTTGGTGGTCTGCTAATGATGATAGTGTTTGGTCAGGGGCCGCACCCCAGAGGAGGTACTTATCAGTTTTGAGAGACAGTCACTTTGAATTATTATCTGGTAATACTTCATAATTTTATATTTGTAATTCACTCTGAACATATCACTTCTGACTGTATATGTTTTAATCTGTAGTATTTTATCTGACTCATTTATGACAGAGTTGTAGAATATTTTTATGTTTATTCCAAAGTGTGTTTCAGAATTAGAACATTTGTTTATTAGTCCTAATTTGCCCATATGTATTGTACTTACTATAGGCTTATAGGGACTGTTGCTGGCAGCTTTGTAGGCTGTATTTTCAACATGCTTATTATATTCTAAATAGTTGTCAATTAGTGGTAAAATTGATTTAGCATTTAGCCCTTAATTAGCTCTCTCCTTATGTTAAATTAAGGACACATGGTACAACTGAACAATTTGGGAAAATATCTAATTGTGATTTTTTTCTGACAAGAGTGTTCAAAGTGCACATTTTAAACACGTCCAGAATAATGGTCAGAAAGACTAAAATATGAAATTATTTTTTTTAATCAAGATATGTTTA
>KN470376.1:14851-27895 GCA_000787095.1 Periophthalmodon schlosseri | reverse complement strand
ATATTTGGCAACATTCTGTTTTTGTGTATGGTTATACTGCCTTATTTCAATAAAAAAGGAAAGAGAAGAAAAAAATAGTGCTTTTGAGTCTGTTCCTTGACAGTGTATTCTCGTAAGGGAGCTGCAGGGGATCTCTATCGCGGAAACTTACTTAGTTCTGCTTTAAGGTGTAGTTATTAAAAAGTGTTACCATTTAAATCTGAGATACCTTTTTTTTTAAACTTGTACATTTTTAGTTTCCGCCCAAAAATATATTGTAAAAGGAGCACTTATCATAAAATGATACCATGGTGCGCTGTCTGTGGCTAACAATTAGTACATCAAAGTACATCTCCCACATGTTAGTGTCATATGAACCATCTCGCAATTTGAGGACCTCAGGGACCGGCCTCCTGCTGGTGCCCAGAGTCAGGACTAAACATGGGGAATCAGCGTTTCAGTTTTATGCAGCTAAAACCTGGAACCTGGAGACGTGAGACCTAAACATGGGGAATCAGCGTTTCAGTTTTATGCAGCTAAAACCTGGAACCTGGAAGACGTGAGACAGGCCTCTACTTTGACAATGTTTAAATCCAGGCTCAAAATGGTTCTGTTTAGCTGTGCATATGACTGAAAGGTTTTTATTCTGCACTCTGCTCTTTTAATGTTAATTTTATGATGATTATTTATGTTTTGATTTGTTTGTATTGTGATTTAAATGTCTTTCTTATTCTGTAAACTTTCTTTCTTACTCTGAATTGCTTTGTGTATGAATTGTGCTATACAAATAAACTTGCCTTGACTAACAATTAAGTAGCTGTTCTAAAGCCATGACCAAAAAATAATGCATGTCAATATTAGAAATGTGTTAAAGGGTTTGTGAGAACTATGGATGAGTTAGCCAGATGGTGGGCACGCCATTTGTTGGTCTCCATGGACATGTTAATGCTTTGGAATGTTCCACAATATAGCATTAAACGTATCTATCTCCATGAAGCAACTGACGACACCGCGCCAAGTTTCAGATCAGATCTGTGAAGTGGTGACCTCGCTGTTTTTCAAGGTTTTTGAACAATAAAAACACCAAATTGAAAGACAGATACCTTTAATGCTGTACTGTAAAACATTCTAGGCAAACCAATAACATCTCCAAGGGTACAATCAGCTAGCGGAAAAGTTGCATAGGGCACCTTTATAACGACTTGAATGACTAGGTGACATGAACTTACATTAGAGGAAACAGAGATCTTATTGATTAGCGCCTCAAATCCACAAGTCTTTTTCCGCGGTTTATTGCAGAGTACATGTAATCCTCGGGTGCCTTTCTTCTGCTTTTGATTTTGCTTATTTAAAGTCAGCCAGAGAATGTTCCTGTGGTGACGAGCAGCTCCGGAATGGCATGCCATCTTTGTTTGTGATGTTATAGACGCTGTGATGCTCAGCTCAAAGGGAAAACTCTGCGTAACTCTTTCCAACCAGAGTTACTGACAAATACAAAAGTTTTATGTCTGCAAAGTAACTGACTCATAGGAAGGTAGATAGAAAACAATGCATTTTATATATGGGTGAAGCATATCTTGTACAGACTTCTATGGGGCAAGGTGTCCCCTCACCATGATGGGTAGAATAGCTAAAAATTGTGCTCAAGTGAGATTACTGAGAAACTACTACTCAAGTAAGAGTAATTTCAAGAGTAACTGTCTGGATGTAACATCTGATATAACTTAAAATAAATGTACAACACATAAATAAAGCACTCAGCTCAGATATTTTGAAAAATAAAAATTTGGAAAACAAAATCATTTTTGAGGGAGCAGTATAGAACTTTTAGTAAATGGTCAATACTATTCCTTGTAGTAGCAGTAGTAGTAGTAGTAGTAATAGTAATAGTCGAAAGACAAAGGTCTTGATTTACTACTCAATCTACATTCCTACGTTCACCTATGGTCATGAGCTTTGGGCATGTTCGAAAGGACAAGATCGCAAATACAAGTGGTTGAAATGAGTTTCCTCTGCAGGGTGGCTGGGTGCTCTTTTAGAGATAAGGTGAGGAGCTCAGTCACACAAGAGGAACTCGGAGTAGAGCCACTGCTCCTTCACATCAAGAGGAGCCAGCTGAGGTCGCTGATGGTCGCTCACTTCTATTTTTTCTAATCTAAGAAATAAGAGTGAGTTAATCTCACTTCTATTTCTTAAATTTTTACCCCTAAATTCAAAGCAATACCAGCCCTGATCTCCCCAATATGGCCCTAGTTGTGTGTAGTTCTACCATATTCATTAACCAGACATATTTACCACAATCCCTCCTATATACCTCACATTTAATTGGATTACAAAATTGTGCTTAACGTGACAGCAACCGTGACTGACTTAGCACATTTTTAAAACACGTCTGTGCTCTTACCGAAAGGAGAGGAAAAAGAAAACTTCAAAGTGGTGAACACACAGAGAGGTAACAGTGGAGCAGAGAGACTCCCCCCTGGGCTTTGATAACCCTGGTGCCTGCCTTATCCCCTTAGCTGCACTAGTTTGGAGACTCCCCCCTGGGCTTTGATAACCCCTTAGCTGCACCAGTTTGACAGCTTTATAAGATGTCCCGAATTCATGTGGGATTGTTTCCATGCAATTGTGTTTTTGTTTCTTTTGTTTTTTGTTTGTGGGAATGCTACTTTGTGGCTACAGCTGTTTTTAGTGGCCGTGCGGTTTTCTCCTCTTAGGGGTATGTCACAAGATTTGGAGATTTTTTGTGTGGTGGGGAATAATAAATTTGCACCCGAATATAAGTTGAACCAAGGTAGGGAAAAAATGGTGAATGCCTGCACTCTAAAGCCAGGTGCCCTTCCAATGCATTTTCAATGGGAGATTTAGCTTCCAGATTTAGCTCCCTCCAAACATCACAAGCCATGAAGCTGTTTTGGCGACCGACAACCACTCGACCACACATAAGTAATATTACAGCCTCAGTAGAAAACATTACCATAGAAGTGTTTTATGTAGATTAACATTAGCAATTAGCACCAAACTTAACAACAACAACAACAACAACAACAACAACAACCACGTAATAAACATTTCTTAAATCCAACGTTATGCTGGACAAGAATACACCAAAAATATAGTGGGCCACAACAGTTTTACAGTAAAAAATAAACTCACTGCAGTGAATAATTATCATGCTAGGAATGTGTTAAGAAAGTGAAGAAAAAAAAAAAAAGTTTGAATCTGTACTAACTGTTTAAAATGGTGGACCAAGGCAGAATGAAAACTAATTGTTGGTTTGAAGAATAACAATGTTTAGACTTGTCTCCTTAATCTAAGTGTTTCTAAATGGGGCACAACATAATGTGTGGGAGAAAGAGTAGGCAGTAGTACAAACAGAAGATGGAGGGATGAAGACAGTACAAGAAAGAAAAAAATAGACTATATAATGTATCGCACAGAATAAAATGGATTAAGAGAAGGTAGGTCAACAGGATTTGGAGGAACGCCAAGGAGGAGAGGCAGGAAGAGGATAATGGGTGAGGAGGAATCAGGAAGTAATTGGGACACACACTAAGTATAAAGAAGAAAACACAAGACAATTTCGGGTGACACTACATTGTGGGCTTAAAAGGGCTTGTTGGTTATATGGTCCATGACTAATAGAGACAACAAAACAGGCACTGTATGAAAATAGATCCGAAAAGATATGGTAGAAGAGAATTCTACTTGGGGGAATACTCCAATACTTTGATACAAGATGTGGCCCTGGTCACCACTGAATCTTCCAGAGTTCAGATGGGCGTGATTGACAGGTAGATTAGCCAATCAGGGACACACAGGAAAAAAAATATCACTGGGAACTGAAAAACATTGCGGATTTCTGCAGAATCAGTGAGCAAAGAACTAAACCCTGTTAATCTGATGTGAGAGACTGTGCTGTCAGCATCTAATTCTAAACTGTTTTTTACAACTAGGAAGATGGTAGTTGGTAACATAAAAATTCCGTTATGGCCTTTGAAAGTTGTGAAACGTGCTGATAAAGTCATTGCAGTGAATTGCTAGGAATGTGTTAAGAAGGTGAGGAATACATTTGGACATTTGGACATTTTTAAACCAGAAATAGTGAAATATGTGCGAGATATTTGTACTTGTGTAGTCTGAAGTGTTGACAGTTTCATAGTGACAGAGCCCTTATACAGTGCACACTCATCACATACTGTAGCCAGAACGCACTGGTGACAGCGCTAGCCAGAGGGATGACAGGGAACACTGGTGAACAGGAAGTGTGATGGTGATGACCCCTATATAAACAAAGAGTCAGAGGAGTCGCACTTCCACTAACAGACGCAACACACACATGCTGTCTGTGGGGGAGTATGTGTCAGAGCCTGGGGCACTGGCACTGCAGAGGCATCAGTTCACACACAGGAAACTGCTAATTACATTAAATTACATTAGTCAAGTTTGAGAAGTATATTGGAATATGTCTGACTTAGGTAAAGTGATATGGTTTGATTTAACACTTTCAACAGAAGCCAAACTCGATTTCGATAATAAGGAATTGACTTGATACTCAATGCCGATTCCAAGTCTTTATGTGACCTTATATACGTGTCTCTCAGTTAAGGTTAACGTATATTTTCTTGAGGCAGTTTGTCCTCTGCATTTGACCCAGTTGTATCTAGTTTCAGTACTATTTTTTGTATCGATCAGTATCTGATTTGCGATACTTTTCAAAACCGTAGAACCAACTGGAGTTTCAAATGTTCATACTTTATTTGTGAGTGAATGGTGTTCTTGTGTCCCTGGGAAAGACACGCCCCTTTGTGCCAGTCGCTTTATCCAACACTGACACCAACTAGCGCTTGAACAAAACTCAAAATAACAAATCATTTAAGGTCACAGTATCTTGATCTGTACAACCAAATTACCCCAGCAGAAGTGGCAAGGACTTCAGCTGCTGGCACACAAAGCAGAGAAGCAAAGTTGCTGAGTTGCATAATCGTGGATGCACCTTGGGCACTGAAATGATCAGTATGTGGGACAGGGTTGGTATAGACTAAAAATCCAGAGAAAGCCATACGACCTTAAGAAAGTCTGATCTCTGCTGACCTCGGAAGCAAAGCTAAGCTGGGCCTGGTTAATACTTGGACGGGAGACCATTGGGAATACAAGATGTTATAGTGTGGCAGTGCATATCAAGTGCATTCTATTATTGTGTCCTTGGGCAAGACACTTCACCTGTCTGGTCTCAAATGTCCATGTAGTCTGGCGTATGAATGAGAGTGTGTATGTAAGAGTGAATATGGAACAACTTATGGAAAATTAGCCCATGACTGTAATTTCATCAACGAGAACACACAGGTGCAGCAGTAGCTTTGTTGGTAGAGTGTTTGCCCGCTGATCCAAAGGTTGATCCGAAGGTTTGCGGTTTGAAATCCACTCCGTGTCTGCGTACACCGGAGTATGTGTGTGAATGGGTGAGTGGTTCCTTGATGTAAAGCTCTTTGAATGCCTTGAAGGTGGAAAAGCGCTATATGAAAAGTGACCTTTTACCATTTACTTTGATAAAACTTACAAAGACAAGTGGATCTGGGACCATGTCCTGTCTCCTCAGTTTCAGAGGGTGTGAATGACAAGGAGACTAACTAATCAGAGAGACGCACGGTCCGTTCGTGTCAGCAAATATGGCGGCTTATGCGTAAAAACGGAAAAGGAAACAGAGAGGACTGAGAAACAGTAGATTTCTCAGATTTTTGAGAGGACATGTCTTCCTCAACTGGATTACATGTGTGAATGAAACAAATGAAAACATATCGCATTTTTATGAGGAAAAAAAAAAGATAATAACATAAAACTTTTTCGGAAAAAAATCATTCTTATAAAAGTAACACTAATTCTTCAGACAGTTTAAACAACACATTTCTCTCCTCCACCTGCCTCTGTTGTAAAGCCATCAGTCCCATCTGTCAGAGCTGCATCCAAAGTCACAGAGCTCGGCACAAAAACACAAGTGAACCTCTCTTAGGAGTGACTCACCGTTTGAAATTGTGCATGAAGCTTATCTCCGAGGGGGTGCCAACCTACTTCTACTGCAGGATCAGGGAACAACGGAGGCAGCAGAACAAGCCAGGCAGGATCCGCAAAGAGAATGAGAGACAGGGAGATACTAAACCTGTCAGATAATTCTCAAAACTTTCACTAAATATTAGGAATGGGACAAGACACCATTTTCACAAAGACACAAGACTGGGTCAACGAGACAGTTACTTAGAATTACAAGGGAGGGCCGTTGCCTTAGTACTAGGCTTTGCTTCTTAACCATGGTTAAAATGTTTTTATTAAGGACACACGATCCATAGCTAAGATAATACAAAAGACATACTGTAAATACGTAAATGTGTACAGTAATTATTTTATTTTTTGAAGCAGAAAAACTCTTCAGTTTCCAAATACATAGAGGCAGGAGCACCAGTGACTCCACTATAAAAAGAAATTACCAATTCGACTTATTAAATCTACACTTTGACTTTCCAATTGATATAGTGTAAGGGACATGGTTGATGGTCACATTTACTACAGCATGTCATATGAAGGCTCTGTGCTTAGTGCGTTAGCTGGAGGACATCTCCTTCTATGGCCAAAGCAGTGGGGTTCTGGAGAACAGCCAAGTGTGTTCTACAGCCCATGTCATTACTGTAAGTGAGAATTACACTTCCTCTGCTGGATGTGGGGATAGAAACATGTGATTGACCACAGACCGTCTGGGGAGGTGACACTTCAACTGGTACATTTCTGGTATGGAGGATATGACTCATTTTTCAGTATGCCTCTAAAACAGTGGGCAATAAAAGTGTAAAGGTTAATAAATCCTTTTTTCAACTAACTACACGATTGGAAGTTGAATTCCATGTATTTGAGCAAAATATGTCTGGAGCGTTTTCTTGTCCGAGAACCAGGAAGTGTGCGGTTGTTGGAATTACTGTGACGGCAAAACTCCAGTCCAGCCTTTGAAAGTTGTGAAAAGCAGTGAATAATTAAGGCTGGTTTATAGTCCAACATCAAATCAATGTGCTGCACAGCTCCCCAACGCGCCTGACAGCCAATCAGAAGCTTTTTAGTACACGGTACATGGCATCAGTATCTGTGATTGGTTGATCCACGAAGACACAAACAACTGATTAAAAAGAGCTCAAAACAATTCATGTCTGGCACAGAAATGTTTACAAACTGAAATTTTTGTTTGGTTTGTTTGGTTCAGGTCTGCATCTGGACATCAGCTCTCAGCTGCATGGAGCATGACACTGGACTATAAACCAGCCTTTAGGGTGCTTGGAATGCACAAGACAAGTGAGGACTTTGGACAACTGCAAATCCTTTCAAATGAACAGCGCCTTTAATTTTTGACGATTCTCATTTTTTTGGATGACAGTGACAGTGTGAATGGCTTGGATAAACACTGGAAGCGACACTCCTTTAAATGTAATGAGAGATCTGAACATTGACAGTTTAGTGATGACCTTTGACCTTTTGTGACCTCCACCGCCCCCTGCCCACAATGCCAGACTGTATCTACTTTCCTCTCTTTTTACACTCAGCTCAGTACATACAGGGGCAGAGTACTTATTGATTGCTGTGTGGTAATGGTGTTATCATACAGGGCCTGTCTAAGTAAGACTTATGTGTAATACGAGTAACTCCAACTCTAAGATGAGAGAGATGGTTTTGGTCCTTAAGTGATTCAGATGATCCCATTCAATAAAATTATTCACAGTGAAAAAATAAATAAATAAATGTGAACCCTCCTTACGGTTAGCTGTAAGATTCTGCCCAACGCTCAGACCACAAGCTAACGTCATCCATCTCACACGACAATTCTCCATAAATATACAAAAGCATGATACAAAACTGTACACAGCAACTTGACAAACCTGATGCGATGTGCAGTAGTTTCATTATCGGGATGCACACTGATTGTGTTGTGATGCCGCTCTGAAGGGGGAGTGTCTTAGTGTGGAGAGCAAAGGGAGGAGAGACTAAAAAACATCAAAACATCAACAATGAAAGTAAAATTTTCAAAACAATAAAGGGTAACAGGGTGATCTAAATATGTTACGGAGATAAAATAACCCCTCTTTAATAATATAAGAGAACCTTTATTGGCCCCACAATGAAGAAATTCCAGTGTTGCAATTTAACTAGAAGCTGTGTTCTTAGTAAAGATTGAATCGTACATTGTATTTTTTAACTATGAACTCAGATACCTCTTAATAAAGAACACATTCTACATATTCCACTCCACTGCTTTAATCATACAAAACTTAACAAGTCAATAATACCTTAAAACTAATCAAAGAACATCCATAGTAAGAAAGTATGTAACAAAAACTGCAAATTTGATGTTTGGTTTTTTCAGTCTTGACAAAAACATGGCTGACAAAAGCAATATTTCACATAACAGTGCAACATGCAGAATAGTAAGAATGAAAAGTCCAAACGAATTGCACATTATACTGTATAGATTTACACCTAAAAAGAGAAAAGAACAGGAAGACATGCTGGAGCACAGTGAAACCAAAGCCAGATCAATGGAAAGCTTTTAAAAAACCACAGAAAGGTGTGTGTGGGACCAAGTGTCACAGATCCTTAGTAAGCACATATTAGCGCTGGAGAGGTGAGGTAATGTAAGTTAAAAGCTGATGCAATCTATTGGATAAGTGCATTGACTGTTTACCAAGTTTTGTGGAATGACATCATTAGCATAGACTTCAACTGACCTCGTTTTGAAGTCTTCATAACAGTTACCTGCTCTGACATTTGTGTTTTGGCCAAATAAGAGTTCTTGACTAACCTATCTTGCCTGGCAATGTATTACTGTCCGAAAACATGAAAAAATAACTAGCACGCACAGCTAACAACAACCAGCACCGGGTTTGCTTTCTGATTCAACAGTTTTTAATCTTTTTTTTATTCTTTACAGTTAGTGATAATAGTATTCACACTCTTTGAGGAATAAATCCAAACTTATTCCTCAATTTCCTAATGCATTCCTAGCTAGAGCGGTTTTACCGTCATGCGCAGCTAACAATAATTAGCATGCTAACAGCACACCAGCCCTGCTTTCTGGTTCAAGAGTTTTTATCTTTTTTTATTCTTAACAGTTAGTGATAATAGTATTTCCTCAATTTCCCAATGCATTTCTAGCCAGAGCTAACAAATAGCATGCTAACAGCACACCAGCCTTTCTTTCTGGTTCAAGAGTTTTTATCTTTTTATTCTTTACAGTTAGTGATAGTAGTATTCACACAGTTGACTTATAAATGTGGACGGGGTTCTAGGAATAACCCTGCTGTATTCTGGTCCCAGTAGAGGTTAATCTGATGTTAGTGGATCATATCACAGCATGGGGCCTTGGTGAACATTTATTCCGCACAATGAATGATGCTCACCAAAATAGCAAGTGTGCACAAAAAAACAAAAAACAGAAACCCTCTACCAAATTCTACCAAAAATTATGGGTATTACAGTATAACTTTTTTTCAAGCCTAAGTTGGATCTCTTCAGCTACAATATATTTATTCAATAATAATTAGTATAGCATTAGTATCTGAAAATCCACCATGCTTTTTCCCACTTGCTACATTATTACATGTATTTATTCGCAAAGGAAATTTAATTCTGTCATCGGTAGAATGAATACGTCTCACTGCACATCCCAGTAGCTTCTTCAGTTCTGACAGGGTTCTGGTTAAGTCACTGCCTTAAATATCTGTCTGAAGAGAGGAGCTAACTACATTGAAACTAGCACATCCTAGTTGTTTAGAGCCCGGAGTATCTGTTATTAGTTAAGTCAGACAGACGACAACAGACAGATGTATTACCCTGTCAGAACTGAGGAAGCTACTTGCATGAGTAACGAAATGTATTGAGACAACATGCATTTTTTCCTACTTCATTTTGCATTTGTATTTGAAAAGAAAACATTTGTATTTATACTTAAAGAAGAGGTATACTTTTTGGAGCTTTCTACCATGTTACAACGTCGTTCCCTCATCAAAAACACTCCTGAAGAGGTTTTAGATGCCACCCATGCATGTTTGAGTATTTTAGCCATCTCTCCCGGGCCCTATTCAAACTCTCCTAATGAGGGTTTGAATAGAGATTAGAGTTATGTTAGCGCTCTGAAGGGGGAGTGGCTTAACATGGAGAGCAAAGGGAGGGCAGGCTCAGAGCGTGAAAAACGTGAAACTTATAAAACATGTTAATACGTTATTTTCGGCGAATATAGAATTTTCAAAACAATAAAAGGTAACATGGCGATCTAAATACGTCAGGTGTTCGCCGTTAATACCCCATAGAAGTAAAACACCCCCGCTTTAACTCTCCAACCCGCCACCTTTCAACAGCTCTTGTCACGTACTAAAGGTGACCCTGTCTCTGTACCCATCCAAGGTGAAGTAGCATATGAAACCAGGAAATGAACAGTGCCCCTCTGAGTGACTACTTTTTATACATGCATTGTGCTTTACCACCGTCTGGCACAACCCACGCTTCCAGCTGCCAAGATGGTGAGCCCGGTTCCAACTCTATTTGTGCTCACCTTGTGTCGCCCTACGCCGGTCGTACGCTGGATTCTGCTGCCTCCTCTCCTCCTCTGCGCACGGACCAGTGTTGTGTGTCATTGTCATAGTTCAGCAGTCTGCTTCTCCTGCTCTCAGCTCCCAGGAGAACGCTGCACCCCGTCCGCCCGCACCCGCCCGCACCCGCCAGCCTTCTAACCACACGTACTCACATACAAACACACACACGCACACACATATGCAAGCACCAGCGCTCAATCTCAGCCAGAAAGTCATTGGGATTCAGGAAGAGGAGTGTACTTTTGGGTCGGAAGTTTTGGCTGTGTACATGACTCAGGGTGGTAAACAATAAAAAAGGTTGAGGTTTTTTTTTTCTAATGCTTAGTGGTAACTCAAGCCCTCATGTACAAAACCATTTTTGTTCTTGCTGTAAATACTATTTTGAGAAAGGGAATAGATTTGATTATTATTATTTTTAGCAGGCCTAATTTCTTATTGTCTTTTTAATATGTTTTGCTTTCTTGTGTGCCAAGTCTGTACTGCTACTAGACTTACCCAGTGACATCCTTGCAAATGGCTTCCCAATCTTAATTAATCTTGATCTTGTTGAGTGATATATTAAACTAACCCGGTTGCTTTCAAGTTCTATCGCACGAAAAAGGCAGGTTTCTGAAAAATAATAATAAAAAGACAATACTTAACAATGTTTTTTATGGCACGTTTCTTCGACCATTGGGTACTTAAGTAAAATATCGAGGAACACATTAACAGTTTATTTTTTTTTTTTCATAAATATTTACAACATGGAGTACATATTTACACGTGAGAAAGGAACATTAAGTTGATATAAAAAAGTGAGGGAAATACGGGATGCAAGACTGAGTTCGTAGTTATTTGTCAAAGTAAAGGGGGTGACGCAACAGTAGAGGTCATAATAATGATAATAATAGATGATAAAAATAGAAATGATCATAATAAACAAATACGTACACACTCTCACGCACACACACAAGAATATATCATATACACATGCATGGATACAGCCATATAACAGTGAATAATCTTTGTGTTTTTGTCCCATTTCCCAAGTGTTTCCCTAAATAACTGTGTATAGCACTAAAATAAGTCCTCTGCTTACCCTAGTCTTGTCTGTGTACATAACTGTATTTATTTATTCTTTATGTTTTAGTGTATGAATGTACACACTGATTGCACGTTCAGACACCAGTGTGAACTTAAGCCAAGGTCTTGTCCAAGGTCTCGACGAGTGGAAATTAGGGTAGAACCTTCCTCCACCACCATTCAAACAGAGACATTCAGAAAAGCTAACTGGATGAAGTGTCTTGTCCTGCATTGATTTTCTTTGCTGATACAGTTAAATTGGTACAGACACTCTTGTATTTCTCATGTAATTCTTTTCCTGCATTTGTCTCTGCACCAAACTGCACCCACACATATTCCCCTTTGCTAAAACAACCAATCGCGAACTCCTATCTCCCCCAGGCTCCTCCTCCTTTGTTGATAGAGACGTCTTCCACATCTTAAACCCGACACAACTCCCCTTCCCATCCTCTGGCACCCTCTTAATCCCCATCTTTTCTCTTGTCTTTCAGTCCCCCCTGTATTTTTATATTCGTCTGTACAGCTCATAGACTCTTTGCATAGCATCTTGCCCCAGTATATCCCTGTGAACTCAAAGCCCTCTGCCTCCTCATCCTCTTCGTCACCCTCTTCCTTCTCCTCTTCCTCCCCCTCCCCCCTCTCTGCTGTGTCTCACTCTGTCCTAGTTTCCACAGCCCGCGTTATGAATTATGTGCAACTAGCTCTCCTCATGAAAGAGTCATGGTGCTTGATGAATAATAGATGTAGAGGAGAATAGAAGTGTAGGTTACAAACTGTGTTTACCCTCACCGCCTTATCTGCGGCCCACTTGTTAATTTCATCACACTTAAACAACTGCGGCGTGAAGCAAAAGTCAAGTTGGTACAGGAAGCTTTGTTTTGGGGGGGCTCGTCAAATAGGAAGCGTCGGGCGTTGGTATTTTGAGAACTGATTTTAAAAGTGCTTTGAAAGGGGCTAACACTCACAAAAAGAAGGTCCCAGGGCGAACTCTTCCAGCTGTGATAGTCCTGACCTCAAGATTTGGAGATGGGTGCGCTGCGGTTGACCACTGCTCCTGATGGGTTGCTCCGGCGGCATTGAAGGATGGGTCAAATGAGTACTTTTTTTCCACGTACATATATGGGGATCTAACCAAGTCTAACCACTGTGATGATTTAAGATTTTTGGCAATCTGACACTAGATTAAGACCAAACCAGTGTGATTATGAGGTCGTTTAAAATTAGAACTTTGAAAATATGGTATCACAGCACACCATTCAAAGAGGGATCAAACTACCAACCACTTGAAGACTTGGAAGATTGAGGTTTTTAAAATGTCAGATAAAGCCATGTCTTTTTATTGTCCTGTCACTTATTGTTTTTTCACACAGTATTGCACAAC
>KN470375.1:0-32303 GCA_000787095.1 Periophthalmodon schlosseri | reverse complement strand
CGGGGGAGGACAGAGACAGCTTGTACCCTCGGCGGCCAAATCTCGACCCCTGTTGTCTTTCCAAGTTAGGAACCGTTCCAGCTGACAGACACTGGTGTTTGTGCCCTAGCTGGCAGACCACAGCCATCCTTGTAAACTACTTTTCCGTAGCTATTTATGCTCCATTTGCCATGTTCAATTTGTGGTGATATTTTGGCGTAGCTAATTACAAATGCGCTGTTTCTGTGTAAGCGTTCCTTTCAAATTTTTGTTGTTTGGCAGTCTGTTTATTTCACTAATTTCATATGAAAGCTAATTCTAGACTGCACTACCAAAATGTAAAGTCATTCTATATTTAGAATGTATATATATTTAGTATATTTATTTAGTATTAATTAGATTTTCGTAGCAATTCCAAATTAATTTCTGCTCTTTACTCTGTAGGACCTTTGTGTCACTTTACACAGATCTTTAAAGGCACACTATGTAACTTTGAGCATCAGCCACTTGCTTGTTTCCAAGGAGGTGTTATTGTTTTGCTTTGAATGTTCCATAGTGTGGTATTAAACTTGTGTATCTCCATGAAAGAAAACACCAGGCCAAGTTCCAGGTCAGACCTGAGGAGAGGTGACCCCACTGATTGTAATTTCATGGCAAAGTAATACTATCTCCATGGAGACAAGCAGTGGATTGATCTTTCTCCAAAAAAGTGACATACTGCACCTTAAATTATTATACATATGTTGTATACGGGTTAAAAATTCACCTCTATCTATTGTAAGTTGTGGTGTTTTAGGACACCCTTTAAACTGGGTCATAGTGTGGTAAGTGGTGTGGAGCGTGTGTCCTTAACCCTTTTCTACTGGGGTCATTTTTTACTCAACTGTCCATGAAACTGGAGCGGACACGTCAACCAAAAACATGTCCAAATTTTACTCGGAGTGGAGACGGAACTCAAGGATAACTGCAGTGTATTTGAGGGTGTTTCAGGACAATAACATATTGTTGATTCCAAGGTGGGCGACAGTAGCTCAGTCGGTAGAGTGTTTGTCCACTGAACCGAAGGTTGGTGGTGCTATTCCAACTCCCACAGGTGAATGCTGTAGTTGTGTCCTTGGGCAAGAAACTTAACCAACTTGTCTTGAGCAAGACAAAAAGATCGAAAGGAGTACAAAAAGAAGTCCTTGTTTCTTGTTGTTTTTTTTTGGTTTTTTGGGGTTTTTTGCAATATTTGGATTTGGTTTGTGCAATTTTGGATTAAAAAAACTAATCTGACTTTGTCTGGGATCCAGAATAAACACTTCTTCAATACTCCCTGTTTTCAAATGGCCATGATTGACAGGTGGATTAGCCAAACCGGTACACGCATGGTTCGCCGTATTGGAAAAAAATAAAGAAAACAAATATCACTGGTGGCTGAAAAACATCATGGATTTCTGCAGATTCAATGAGCACTAAACTCTTTGATTTTATTTGTAAATCATAGGTGACCAATGAGCTCCTTTGTTTCGCTTGTGTCACTGAAAAAAAAAAAAAATCTGATTGCATGATCATGTTTGACGTGGCTTGAGACGCAACAGAGAGAGCAGGGACCAGACTGATATCAATCAGTTCCAAAAATGCACATCATCCTGGATTTGCCAGGCAAAATCTGACTAATATTGTGATAGCAATGTTTGTAAATCACAATATCGTCCAGAGTGCACATTTGATATGTTTCCAGGAGAGAACGCTGAAATAGGAACTTGGCTATACAATCCCACACATTCAGCACGTTATTTTCCCATAAAAAGGCAGGGTATTTTGTTATTTGCAAAGGATACTATAATTGCAACCACTGAGCCCCAATTTAAATATCCCATCAAAAACTGAAGAACTGCGGATATATTGCACTTATTATGGTGCTGCTACTTGCAAATATGTTTTCTCACCCAGTATATTGAATGCAACATTTGGGACACTTCATTCAAACCAAAAGCAGTTTCACCAACCAATATTACATAGACACACATTTGTACATAGAAGCATTCACATTCACTGAAATTAATCTTACAGCAGACTCTGTGTACAGCAGAACCCTAGCTGCCTCACTGTCTCTCAAAGTCACAGTCACTTTTACTAAAATCTGAAAACATAAAATAAACAACCTATTGAAATTCAAATAAATATAATATAAAATAAAGACTCCCCAATGGCAATGTTTTAATATTTATTATGCTCCAAAATTAGCACTAGCATTAGCATTGAGGCCGTAGATCTATTAAAATAACTGGATAGGGTATTGCTAGCTTATAGCTGTCTTGAGTTAGCTTTGTGACCACTCATTGGTACCACAGCGAAAAAATCCCTTCTACCCAGAAAGAATTTTTCTCACAGACAGCAATGTAATCACAAACTGCCCGTGTTTGGCTGTCAGTGCACCTACAGATTTCACAAAGGTCAAATTTTGTGGCTATTTTCAGATCATAAACTTTTTCTCAGCTCAAAATCCGTCTGTTATCTTAAGAAACTGCTTTTTAATCGTTATCTTCGGCTATGCTCTATGTCCGCTCTAGCTAAGCTCAAGCGCTGGTGGTGAGAACGGGTCACGTGGTACGACATGAACGAGCATGTGAGCGACGCGAACGAGCCCAACTGTCATGAACGAGCCACAGGTTTAGAACATTGTTCAGAAGCTCCTGGAAGCATAAACATTATAATTTATAATTGTAATTTATGTATTATTCCCTTGTCTCCTTCGCCGCTCCGCTCGACTGAAGTGTCCTCTGGTGAAGTATTCATATTATTTGTATAGTGTTTAACATATGCCTTATCTTTAATTATTTATTCATTTTAGTGTGACACGGCAAAAACCTCAGAGATACAATTGTACAGGAAGTAGTGATGCTAACAGTGAGGTTGCTAGGGGCTGTTGTCCAGAGCCAATTCTATTCTCTCGTGTTAATAAACTGTGTTTACTGAAGGATTGTTGAACAAACAAACAAAAAAAACAATAGCATGACACAAACGTGATAATTGGTAGCCATTTGCCCATTGTCTCATTGTGTTAGTTTAATTACATGTGAGTGGTGCAGCCCTCAGCCCTGCAGTATATCACTTATAATGGCTGTGTGTCCTAGAACATTTGAGTCGTTATACTGGGCCGTGTCTCATTACATTTTAATGATGTGGACTCACAAAGTGTCTTGAAAGCTGCCCGTCTCTTTGGAGCTGCATGGTAATTAAAAAGAGGTTCAATCTGGTATATAGATGTCGTTAGGGGGATGTGTCTGAAAATAACCTCCTATTTTAATGAGTTTGTTCATTAAAAGTTTAACAGTTTTCTAAATAAAAATGCAGATAAAGTGCAATTTCACATTTAGCACCCTATCAATCAAAGTGAGTGGCCATTTTGAATACATGCTAAGATTGGACAGGAAGGACATGAGCAATCAAGTCTGATATGATATGCTAATTTATGCGACATACAACGCGAATCATTTGAAACTAGGAGTGCTTGAACCGAACGTGACCCTGCCTCGTGCAATGGCAAAGTCCTAAAATGAATTCTATATGATATGCAAATTTAACCCAAAGTACCTGAACAGCACGAAACTCAATCTCAGCCCTGTATTGCGAAATGAAAACTTACCGCGAGACCTACATTTCAACAATATATCTTTGAGTCCTGTGTCAACAAAAACTCTCATAACAATTTTCTGCTACCCAGTGGTAACCAGTATTAAGGAGAGGAAAACTATACACATTTTTATATAGCGCTTTACATCTGTGTACCACTCACCCATTCACACACACATTCATACACTCGCATAGATGTGTAAGTGATATAAATGGTATTGGTAGAAAGTAGGTTTTATGTATTCACGGCTTTCAGCTTTCTGTAATATACAAATTTTGAGGACTTCTTCTCATTTAAACATTATCATTTTGTTTTAAACTGCCAATAGCTATGGCGGTCTTAATTTTTCATCATTCTGAAACCTATTGATACTTTATTAATCCCCTGTGATTTATTCCCTGCATTTGACCCAGCTGTGAGAAGCACTGAGCTTCTGCTATATAGCGCTCAGGGACTTAAGGTAGGTTTGATTTGACTGGGCATGTTTTGGTTCGGGTTGTAAGATGGATATCAGTATTTTGACATATATTTTCAGAGTTTTTGAACAGCAACAGGAAATGTAGCAAAACCCAAATTTGTATAATGGTGCTTTGTGTGTCTGTTTTGGATTTTGCTCCTATTCCTTTTAGCTGTTGTCATCATTATACTTTCTACTTGCCCTCAGTCTGACTGCCTTCGCTTCTACCATTGCCTCTTAACCAAAATACCAATTAGAACCTGTCATTTTAAAATTTCCTTGTACCTTAAGTATTCACGACAAGGTTGCCCCTGGAGTCAGGACTTCTTTGGAAAAGTGAATTTGGGGTTTTCCTGGTAAAATAAAGGTTAATTAAAAAGTCTAGTGTGTATAATACCGAACCAATGTGCTTTGAATTATCTAGTTCACACACACAAGCCAGGAAAACACAACCCATTCTGCTCCTATAAATGTGTGCTAATAAGAGGCTGTAATGGAGTGACTTGTGCCATTGGTTTTAGAGAGCGGACCAGTCATTTGGCCTCATCAGCGCCTCCAGCCCCTCTTCACTGCGGGTCTTTCTATCTCGCCCAGCTAATGTGGCATTTATCTATAATTACACTCTCACATATTTTAATAGAAAACGATACCCCTGAAGGTCTCCCTTTCATTTGCATGTTAAATACAGATAGTAATCAGGTCCAAGCCTGGTGACCTGGTTGGAAGCTACGAAAATTACATATATATCGATTTTTTTTGGATCATTTTTAAATAAGTCATAAAGCCATATGTGTTTTTGCACCATTTTTTTTTTTTCTTTGAATTGGCTATAATAATGTAGACAGTTGCTAGGACAGCCCCATGCAGTTGCTAAGCGTCTAAATGGTTGCTATGAGAGCAGCACCCTGCGACTGCTTATGTGGTTACTATGGCGATCCATCCAACCACCTGTTTGGGCAAGGATTCGTAAGTACATGAGTTTGCTTTCGTATATGTGAAGTGGTAAATTGATTATGTTACCGAATTAATTTGATGTTGTTCAGCCATTGTGGAAAATGATTTGCAGCCTTGTTAATGTATTCTATTAGTGGTAACTTGAATCCTCTTCGCTGATTGGATTAGATAAAGCATGTATTAGTTTTTAGTGCTCAAGTGTCCTCTTATTTATTCACTCCCCTCAGCAGTACCTCTCTGCTCCTTCTTAGTCTCCCCGTCGTCATATCAGGGGAGCGCTTGGCTCAGGAATGAGATTAGATGAGTAAAGTGCTCGAGTGTGGCAGATTGGGACTAAAATGTGAGACAAAGCAATTGCCTTTCATATTGAATAGGGAATAAGGGACAGACCTGCCTCTTGCCTTCCCAACCTAAAGCTGGGTCTTTCTGCCAACGCTGAAGCCTGATGACCTTTTCCGCGCCAAATCGCCTCTGTTGTGCAACTGTCAATCAACCGCATCATTATGGGAATACATGGAACACGCCTACCATATTTGTTTAGTTGTTTATGTTTTCTATTACAAATATTTCTGCTACTGCTAATGTATTGGGTCGTTCGCTGGACAGCTGGGGTAAAGAGTGAGGTCCTTGGGGTAGAGCCGCTACTCCTTGTGTAGGTGTTTGCAGTTTATGATTCATCTTTGGATTCAAGAAACTGTTAACCACTGGTAAACTATTGTATATTATCATTTAATTGTGTTCATCATTTGTTCTTCATCTGGACATAACATAAAAATATATGTTGTTATGTATGATAATAATGTAGCATATGGTAGACACTGCAATTCCTTCTCATGAGATTATCGACCATCTTAAAGTGTTGAAATTAGACTTGTACAATAATCATGTAATGGAGGCGTAACAGTCTACAGCATATGTGCTTACTTAGTTCGTTTGCACAAAGGGACTTAAGCAGTTAATTCCTTTAATGACTTGTGTTCTGTGCAGTTAATGGCCTATTCACAACTCTCACACAGGAATCAGTGGTGCTCGCAAAGAAATCAGTGATCAAGATGACCATCAATTTTAATTGTTTCGCTCAAATAACAGCAAGTGTTTAAGGCTCATCAAGCTCGCTGTATAGGAGAAGTAAATTAAGACGCAAATGGGAAGGGCTGTTTTTCAAGCTTGAAATGGGCAAAGCTTGTATTAAAGGGGCTGTACCTTTTTTGATGTAGCAGTATAAAAACTCCTCTCTCTTTTAGAATACAGATATATTCTAAAAGCAGCTCAAGTTTCAAGGTTACATTATTGGTACCAACAGGTACATTTTGTTTGGCAGTGAGTCAGCTCTTTCGTGCAGATTAAAAGAAAAAAAATACATTGGAAACAATACATTAAAAACAAGAGAAATAGAAATATGGCACATGTGCAAAAGGGCATAAACAAGATAAATCAAATAACATCACTAGTTCAGGGCACTTATCGCTGCTGGAACAAAGGTGCTTTTGTAGCACTTGGTTTTACAGAGACTCTTAGGATCAAAATGAGACTGCTCTGTGCTGTCCGCATCTCATTATAAAGGGTATTTATTGGCTGCGAACAAGGAGATAATGCTGGTGCGCTGTTATCATGCTAGTTATTGTTAGCAGTGGTGTGACAGCCAAACTCCACTCTGTCCTCTGAAACTGTAAAATGCAATGCTAAAGATGGAATACGTGCCACTCACAACAGTTTAAAGTAGAAAGTAGTAGAAAGTATCAGGTTTTAATTGATAGAACTTAAAAGTGCACTCTCATGCCCTCATCTTTCCCTCATGTTCGTGCCGTAAGAAGAGCCCTTGGTAAAGTAGCGTGGTGGAGTGTTGCGCTACAGTGGTGACTTGTGAGAATTTACATTTTCAACATAGAAACAGATGCTGTGCTTTACATGAAGATTGCCTGAGGGTTGATCTTTGCTTCTTCTTCAAGTGCAACACCAGTTCAGACAGAGGCACTTGCATTAATGGACCTATGCTAGACTTTGATGTGCAGATGCGATCATACTTGACGTGACCTATAGTAATAAACCACCACCCTTTCTGCATTTTCTAAGAATTTTCAAAAACATCAATAAACCTTTGCTGCCTAAATGCCTTAATGAGTTTAATGAGAGCGCTGTACAGGAAAAAAGTGCCATCCATAGGTTTGCCACAGCCTTTCCTGGAGGACCAAGGCTGCACAGTAAATCAAACCCCAGGTATGAGCAAAACTGCAATAAACACCAATAATAAGCACCATTTTGTATCATTATATATGAACCGGTTACATTAGCTACGTCCATTTATAGATGCAGTCTATGTGCAGCATCAAATACCAAGATGGAAAACCAAGCAGCAAATTTTACCCCAACCTCTATATATTTTAATGTGCATATGTCAATTCTCTCTACACCTCACTTTTAAATGCAGTGACTTTTCCTAACCTTCTTTGCGCACACTCCTCCCTGCTCTTCCGCCTCATTTCTCTGAGGCCTTGTTGACCTTATTATAAATATTTTGACCTTTTCACCAACTGGCTCGTGCAGTCACGGACAAGGGCACATTCCAGGTAAGTGATCAGTGCAACAGGATGGCTGACAAGTGCTTAGATGGACAGGCCAGTGGGTGGTGGAGTGCTGCAAGGAGGGGCGAGGGGGCGAGCAGGTTGTTGAATGTCAGGCACAAGAGCCGGAGAGTATGGGATAAAGAAGGAGTGGAGAGGAGGTTACCCGGCACGATGCTAGTTGTCCGGATGACCTCTCCAATGAGCCTGCCAACCACGCGGTCCATCATGCAGACTCCAGCGGCTGAGCAACATCTGTTCATTACACCTGACAGATGAGAGCGTGGCCACGGAAAGCGCGATGAGATGGGCGCTCGGCGTAGAAAGGTTTCAAGTGCCCTCGACATAGACATAGCTTTGGAGTGGAGAAAGTTGAGTCGTGATTTTTTGACACGTTCGTAAGCTAATTTTAGAGTTTGCAAGATGAAATAAGAAAAATTTATCCACGCTAACGCAGAACAAAGTTTGATTTTGTGTTCAAAACTGCAAAAGTGATCATAGCGGCGTATCGCTGTAGCAACAAGTGGATTAATGTTCATGTTTGACCCAGTGATCCATTTTTTAAACAGTACAGGATTATTCCAACTTGCATGGACCAATTTAAAAACAAGTTTGAGTAAGAGTCAAGGGGAGTAGCTGGAAGCGTGACTTGTTGGACAGTAGAGGTTGAGGGGTCAGAATGTTTGTTGCTTTCAAAGTTTTCTCACAAATTTAGACATAGAAATACAGGCAGGCCTTTTATGCCATAGCTAAACATGACCTAATCTGTTCTCAGGTTTGTTTGCTTGAAATTTTGCTTTGAAATACTGAGCATGGTAATAGAATCTGCCAAAACACATACCTACGTGGAGCAACGACGATAAGTGCGTCATGCATTTATACAGATATTACATTGACAGTTTCTATAAAAGAGGCATAATAACTTCGCTTTTTGAAGTAGAATGTATAGATCAAATTTACCGATGTGCAAGTGTGTTGTTTCAAGTCCAATCAATATGTATTGCTTTAAGGTATACAATAGAATAAAGTCTACTGAGGTCTCATGCCAGTTTTACTTAACCTTGATTTCAGTAAAGGTTGAACGCTGTTAAATTGACCGGCCTTGACACTCTGCACTGCACAGATAGAGAGAGAGAGAGAGGGAATTGTGAACAGTAATCACGCCGTTTGCTTCATCAGTCATGCTTCTTTCGGCTCTATTGTGCTGTGCCAAGGAGCCCTCTCTACATTACATGGTTTGGTTGCTGTTTTGTCAGCTTGCGAAATGTCATAGGTAAATGAGCACAAAGCATTGACAAGGATGAGAACCAATAAATAATGGTGCATTCATTACCCAACAGCAACACACACATATATGCACGTTCTTTCTGCTTTCCTTCACTTGTATGAGCGGGATGATGTGCAAGCACCCGGGGGACTCTGGATTGTCCCATTGTACAGCGCAGGCACACTCACAAACGCATGCATCATTTTGGTTGAAGCGGCTTTCACTAACTTTCTGCATACACAATTTTTGATACATAAACTTATTCCAACTTTCTTTTGTAAACAAGGAGGCGAGATATTGGATATGCACATTTTTAGAGAAACATTACATTGAAAACATTGCATTGAAATAGGCAGATATGTTTGGCCAGACTTTTTGGAGCATGTTATAGTTGCTTCCCCTCATCATTTACTCACCCGAAGTTGTGTTGGGAGTGTTTTGTGCATGTTTGAGCAGTCTTATTTTCAAGACGCCATATTGCCAGTCGTTTCCCATTCTCACCGCTACCGGCATACGCACATATTTCTGTACTTACAATTTGATTTTCTTAATCAGTGATACCTGCAGGATTTGGCGGCATTGCGTAGTCATTTTGGTACAAATGAAAAAAAAAAAAAAAAAAATCTGCTGCTTCCTAGCATGATCTGCAGCGACCCATCGGAAGTGACGACTCTTTGTTGTGATGACGTTTACGGAGACATCAGCTCCCACTGGGCACCTCCGTTTTCTAACGCTGAAGTCAGTGGACTTGTTTCATTGACGAAGTTGTTTTAGATGAATATAGAAATTTTAAAATGTGCACATTATGACATAATGATCCACGGGTGTCATAGATTATAGCTATAGAACAGACACAAGCACAATATGTCTTCTTTAAACCTCGCAGTATTGCAGTATTTCAGTTTAGGCTTGTAAATTTTCAGTTGAATGAACAACTACTGTGGATATTCAACTTTCCTTTGAATGACTTGAAATCATATCTGAAGTAAAGATAGTAAATGAGCAGGCATCTTTGGTTAAAGTTTTCATGGCTGAACAATCTTGTAAATCAAATCATTGTCTTTACATACAGCTAACCTGATCCCACTTTGTTTCATTAAATGCTGTTGTAAAGGTTAATTATATGTCTAGCCATTTCAATTTAAAAATCGGTTATACATAACATAATAATCAACCTCTTTCCAATATTACATACACAGATTTTAATTATTAGCAAGCCATCCAGATTGCATTGAACGGAATGAGTTAGATTTTATCAACACGGTCACAGTATTCGTGGTCTTTGACAAATACTGTGCTGGTTGTGGTGGAGGATAAGATGGAAAGGTCAAGGCGAGTGTAGCTGAGACAGAGCCGCCGAATGAAGTCATCAGCAGTTATCTGGACTTCAAACACGCTCTACCCACTGGCCGCACCTTATCTCCCCCGGCACCGGCCCCTCATGTGTGGACATAGACATGCGTTTTCTACCTTCTAACAGCAGATTGCATTGCAGCTATGTGTCTTCCATGTTTTCCTCGTGTTACTGGCATTTGGACAACAGTGATAAGGCGGCACATTTTTTGAAGCATCCAAAACATTGTCACGGCTCTGCACTCGTAGCGTTTAATTAAACACCACATCCGGCTGCCTTTATCTTTGTGTCATTAGGACTGCGGCTTTTCTACAGCAGACAGAAAACAAGAGTATCTCTCTCATCGAGGCACTGTCTCAGGGATGACTAAATGAACTCTATTGTGCCGTGTTCTATTAATACATCATTTATTTATAAAGGCTAATTGAGTTTTTTCGGATCGTGAATACATTCCAAACAATGCAGATTAGTCACGGCGAGGTGAGTTTATTTGTAGCACACCATTTGTTAACAAATTCATTCAAAGAGCTTACAGTCCGACCAGAACGAGCAAGAACTTATTAAGTTGAAACTGTGGTAGTTGTTGTTATGTATTTTTTTGGTAACTATACTAGACCGAAGTCTTCAAGGAGCTCCACATAGATTATAAAGGTTTTACAATCACAACTGTGAAAGCTCAGAACCTCTAGAATTTACTCACTGAGCTGTAGAGGCTGCAGTAGCACTGCTTAATGATTGGCTGCAGGTGCTGGGGGTTAGGTAGTGACGATTCAGACCAGAGATCCATTTTAGGTTTAAACCAACTGGATTTTAGGATTGAAACTAGCAACCCAAATAAGGGACAAATGTGAGGCTCATTCTGCTTTCAGATTGGACTGAGAATGAAACCACCAAATTACAAAAAATAAGTGGGAGATCATGTCCAATGTGTTTGTAATTAAGAAAAAAAATCAGCATTACAACTGTTATCAATAAAAAAAACTTGATTTCAAGATGTCAAGATAACTTTATTGTCTCACGAGTGTCACACGTTGTCTTGGGCTATCCACCATCAATGCTGTGCAATAGATAAAACGCATAGTCCACACAGAATACATTAAAAACATGAGGAGGTTAATTACAATTCCTCAGTTCACAATAAAGTGCAGTATGCAGGATCAACAATTACCTGTTCATATTCAGTAGCCTAACAGAGCCAGTCCAATTATAATCAAAATTTTACATATGGCTTTTTTTAAGGGGTTGCATCACTGTTAAATAAACAAATAAGTAAAAGAAATACAAGTTTACGCCATATTACCAGCAATATTTTATTCTGACTTCATGTACTGTTACAAATGAATACTGAAGTTAGGGCTATGACCAAAAATTAGAATTAAATTTCATGACTTTCAATATACAGCTGAAACAGATTGACTTGGCGTATTATAAACCAGTTGGAAATGTGTAGTTTCTTCCATTCTCTTTGAAAAGTATGGATTTGATTAGGAGGGTTGAAAGGCAGAAAGGGAAGGAGAATGTGTCTACGTGTCAATGTGCTTTGTGTCCCCCAGAGCCTGGCTGCCATCAGAGAGTGACACAGTGACAGGGCCGACTCCTGACTGATGCGCGAGTGCATGAGACAGCCACTGATCCCCCTCCAGCCTGCCCCCGCGCCATTCTCCCATACAAGCCACTGCGGAGGTTAAACATTTAGCTGTGTGCAGGGAGAGAAGAGGCAGTTCTGGTAAATACCCAAATCAAGTATGTTGTGAAGAGAAGGCTTGTTTGCCCAGGGAAACATGCCAGCTGGAAGAGGGTTTCTGTAGCACAGCCCGCCTCTATGCCGCTCACATTAGCTTGTCCTGGCTGATGCTTTCAAACTGGAACGATCACAAACAGCTGGTTCATAAGTTGAGGCGTTTTTTGCCCTCAACAGTAAAGTATCCGAGTGTAATCTCCAATCATTACCCTAAATGCAGCACTTATAGGACATGCACATGCAGAACTTACAATAGCCATGCCAATTATTCAGTAGAAAGCAGCAGCAGAGCAGTGGTCTCTTTAACCGAGCTACACAAATGCTCAAACTTGCTGCTCCAAACAGTTGGTTGCATCCAAAAAGATAAATTTGTGTCAAAGCGTCATAGCGTTTGGCATGGGATATCTATGCTGGAGTGCCAGACATTTATATGTGTGGTAATGGAGCGCTGGGAAAGTTAAAAATATAACAACGATTCCTATGCAATATAACTAATAACTGTAGAATAAACTGTAGCATCCCGAGAGTTGAAGAAGGCTGGAGGGTACAATTTGAATGCAGCAAAAGTTTATTTACCATCAGTATGGGACCTGGGACCCAGAGAAATTAACCCTCAAAACAGTGTGATAGTAAAGCGCAGTACATTCTGGCTATGTTTCCTTGTAAGGAGTATTATACCTCTGATGATGTAGGCCAAGATAATAAGGACTGTGCCGGCTGTGTGGGGATGGCACAGCCCAGAAATTCTCATGTCAAAAGATCTGTTCAAATTATCAAATAATAAACACAATAGTGAGTCATTTGCAAACCTATTCTCTGAATTACTGTATTTTCTGGAGTATAAGTCGCATCGGAGTATAAGTTGCACCAGCCAAAAAATGCATAATAATGAAGAAAAAAACATATATTTCACATATAAATCGCATCTGAGTATAAGTCGCATCCCCTGCCAAACTATGAAAAAAAGTGCGACTTATAGTCCGGAAAATATGGTAGATACATTTCCTGGGATCCTCCTTACCACTTCAACCATTATAGACAACCATAAAATCATACGACTTTAAAGGTCCTATATTATGCAAAAATGACTCTTGCGAGCTTTAAGCCATGTTAGAACGTTGTTACCTCATTAAAAACATACCTGGAGTTGTGTTTTGTTCCATTCCCGCATGAGTAATCCTCCATTATCAGTTTGTCTACATCTCCTAAACTTCAAAATGCTCTGTTCCACCCTGTGATGTCATGAAGTGACAGTTTTCAAGTTAACATAGATGGTCAATTCCAGGCCTGAAATCACCCAAATGATTCTAGTGAGGTGTATGGGTTAACATAGATGGTCAATTCCAGGCCTGAAATCACCCAAATGATTCTAGTGAAGGTGTATGGAGTTTAAAAACACAGTTAAGCACTTCCTGTATTACCGCATGACATCACAAGGTGGAACAGAGTGTTTTCTGTTTGAGAGAAGAACTCAGGCTAAATATGGAGAATTTGTGCGTTAAACGTGTGAATGGAACAAAACACAACTCCAGGTCTGTTTGTGATGAGGAAACAACATTATGACATAGATCAGAAAATAGCCCTTTAAATCAGTGTGTTCATATCCACTTATCACAACTTCTGCCCACAGTAGCTCTCCTGTTTTGGCTGACCACCAGTGTTTGCCGTGTTCTGCTCCATTGAGTGCTGTCAGGCTGTTGACGCCCCACATTGTTACACCTCCATGAGCTCAAAGCCCTGCACTCTCGTCCACACCTGTCTGCATTTGGCTCAGCTCTAACTATATCAATGTTTGCCTTGTCAATTAAGCAATGGACAGGGACAGTGCTGGTATTTTTGGATAGCCGCAGCAGTATACAAAAACAGGGTGAATGATGCGGCCTATAGGGATACACTAAATAGAGCTGTTGTTTGTATTGTTTGACCTTCCGTTTGGTTTGGCTCGGGATTTAACAGTTGAAAAATCCATACACAAGTGCAGCTATGTGCGCTCAAGCAAACAAACAAATCTCTTAGCTTGTTATTGAGACAACCTCTATGCATTAGCGCTTTAAAGATGAGTTCATTTAAGGGAGCAACATAAGCTCTATAGGTGATTAAAGTTTATGACGGTTTATAGAAGTTCTCTGTGGTGATGTGAGTTATAAAGTCAGTGTACTTTCTGAGCAGTATCGTGAAGTAACTGAATGCATGTCCTGAAAATACATATTCAGAATACTAACTGGAGTCCAGTATAGTTACTATTACCATTTTATTTAGTGGTATTCAGAATACAATCACATTCCTCAAGTCGCCCTTTCCTAAAATGATCTTATGTGCTGATTTTACGTCTCTAATAGTGATCAATGAGTTTTTTCACACTATATAAAGCAACTGCTGTGGATCAGAAAATGCAGACGAGGCAAACGCAAAAGTATATTGAGGATTTATTGAAACATAATCAAAGGCTGGGAGCTGTGTGGGAGGCTGAGGTGATCTGCTGGTGTGGGTCTGGTCCAAAAACAGGGTCTGAAGAAAACCTGAAGTAACTTTAAAAAAAACTAGGCCAAGCAGTGACTATACCATGGTGGATAAACTGACAATCTGCCAGTGTTGTGGAATTTTCCATTCCCTGCATAGTCTGAGCAAGGACACCTGCAGTTCATTGTTGACATTTCTCTGTGGTTGTGGTGCCATCCAACTATTACAGTTTGTCCTTCTTTCTAACATTATCAGTTTCCTTGGTCACTCGTCTCACAGAAGTGGTCTGCTATGCACTTCTCATTTTATCTCGTGCAGCTTGTCTCCAGGCTGTCCTTCTTAACTCTTATTTAAACCTCCCTGTGTGGAAGCATAGTCAGACTTGAATGGCCGATAGTGACGTGCAGTGTTGAGTATTCAAGTCACTGGGTCCTGGACTGATGGTAAATAAGCTTCTCCTGCCTCAGACATCCAGAATCTCCTGCCTCTCTTTACAACTCTAGGACTTGTTAGGACTACGCTTATTTTCTCCAACGGGCAGTGTGTGGATGAATGAGCCAAGTTTTTGTACTGAAAGTATTATAAATATTCAGAATACAGTTCTCCAAATTGACAATGTAACAGAATACATTACAAAATACATTTTAAATCACATATTCAGTATTTTGTACATTTCCCCAGAATTTTTCCCATCACTGTGTCTGAGCCACCATTACCAAACAGTAGCTGAAAAAAGTCATGGATAAAAAATGAGAATTAAAGGAGCCACTCAAAATGTGAACCATCTAATCAGAAAGCATGTCACACTGGATGAGATGCGGGTGAACGCAGGGCTTTGTTCAAACTGCCTTGTAGTGCTGGAATCAAGACCTATTGTGTAGCGCAGAGTGGCCAATCATGGAATTGATTTACACTCAATTAATGCCAGCAAAACCCACCAAAGCAGTCATCAAAGTTTGGATGCACTTTTTGGACGTTTTATAAAAGAGAGAGAAAATGAACGGTTTGTGAACAAGATTTGGAAAAGGGACCGTGGTGGGAAGCGTATGCCAGCGGAGCAGTGCCAAAGCATCAGGCGTTTTGAAGGAAAGAAATATGAGCTGGCTTGAAAGGTGCAAAGACATTATGTTGACTGTCACATCAAAATGGGAGAAAATCCTAACCGATTTGAAGGTAAAAAACAAAAGTATTACTATTCTGAAACACGTACATCAAAATTGCCTCACTCTGTAGAAACAAGTGGACATGTTTCAGCAATTTTGCATGGCGTAGAATGTAATTCTTGCAAATTCTTTATTTTACTTATCTGAGCTTTACTTGGGTTAGTTATATTTTGTGGCATTTAAAGATGCACTTTTCTGTTGATTGTGATCAACGTGAACTCCACACCTGTCACCATAGCAACCATATTTATGACCCTATAGTTTTGGTTATACCTTCACATATGATGTGTGCAGAAAACTACTATGTATGTAGTCTGCTGTTCTTTAATTTGTATTGCATTAATCTGCATATAGAGCTTTTCTAGAAGCCTAAAGATGCTTTACAGTTTCGTGCATTACTCATTTACTTCACGCTCTGTGATGGTGAGCTAATACTGTAGCCGCTACAGCAGAAGCAAGGCTGCCAATCTGTGCCACCGGCCCCTCCAACCACTAACCCTCATGCACACACCATATTCATACAATGCAGGTGAAGTGTTTTGCCTAAGGACACAACAATATTTTTTGCCACTGGGGCCCCACTGTGGCACGTAATATTCCCAGCAGTCTCCCATCTAAGTACTAACCAGGCCTAAGCCTTTTAGCTTCCGAAATCTGATGAGATCAGGCTTTTACACGATTTGGCCACAAATTTTTTGACCATGAAGCAAGACAAAAATACTTCCCTCTTAACATTGTCAGTCATTACTCTTTAGCACATCTCATCGTAGTATTTGCTCACTTCTGTCGAAATTTGTTCTCGTTTGGTTGCACCTTGGAGGCATCTGCATTTCATCATCATTACTGCCATCATAATTACCATTCACATCATCATAATTCTAAAGACATTAAACAAGCTGCTGCTAATTTCTCATGACAAAGAGCCAGTGCACTCATCCACCGCTGTTGCTTTAAATTGCTTTTCAATCTCCAACACTTACTGAAGTCCCAAATGAGGCTGGCACCGCTGACAGCCCCTTCAACCAGCCTATTAGAATCCATATTTTAAAAAGTACAATACTCTAATCAGTCATCAATTTGACACACTTTAATTTCAAGGGTGGAGAATGGTGTAGAGAAAGAAGCCTTGCATTAAAAGTTTTATGCCAAATAAGCAAATATGTCAGGATTTGATAAATTTAGCATCTAGTGCATTTGCAAACGACGCTCCAGACAGCTTTGTCAGGTAAGTGGTAGGTAAAAAGGTTCAATTAACGAGCTTGTTGTAAAGCAATGTAAAGTTAGATTGGTTTTCCGATATTTGATTGCTAAGGTGAGAAGTATCGCAGAGTGGTTAACCCTTCTTCACACGTTCACTTTTTGTTGCAAAATGCAGCTGTTTGTCTGTTTTTCAGCATTGTGTAATATTTCATTATGTTTTCAGCTAAGAGGACAGGCAGTATTGTTTTTGTCAATTGATTTATTATAGCAAATGTGTAGAAGGAAATTGATCTCAAGAACATCATGTCAAAAGTTCGTCTGGTCAGCTAGACTACTCCCCCATAGACTGTATAAAGAAGTGGGCTAAGTGAGTGTGACGTCACCATAGAGTTCGGCTCCAGTCAAATGAAGCTCATCGAGGCTAGAGCGGTTAGAGGGGCCATTTTGGAGCAGGGTTCCATTTTTGGAATTCTGACCATGAATATCATAGCAACCAAATCTGAGGTGAGAGAAGATCGATTTTGTGAATGATTGATGACCAATGAGCATGTTTGTTTCAAATGCATCACTAAATTAAACAAATCTGATTGCATGTCTTTGTCTTACTGGTCTGGGTGCGAGTGAAAGAGCAGTGATGTTAATCCTGTACAGACGATTTCAGTCTGGATTTAGCACGCAGTAAAAATGTAACAAATTGCATTAGCTAAGAGTATAAACATTCCTTGGTCAAGACAGATCCTAATTTGTTTTACAGTGCAAATAAAGGCTACTTTAGGTACAGCCTACTCTTCAATGTGAAATACTGGATAAGGATTTGATGGTTCAATGGCAACGGCTTTTACTCCTGTACTAGAAGTGTACAAGGAATGTTCGATATATAAAATTCAATAATGACCTGACCCTGTAATTGTTATGTTCTGTGATGTCCTCTTTAAGGCGGCTTTAAGCTCAAAGAGACACATGCTGTGTCTCTTTGAGCCCATCCATTCCTTCTATTGGTTAACCTCCGTCATGCTCGGAGCGACTGGTCAAGTGCATTTAACCAGTTGACTCTTTGAAGAAACCAGTGACTTAAATCTGAAAGGCAACGTACAAAAACTAAAGAGCTATATAAAGCTATACGAAATATTTTTTCTTTATCTTTACTACTTTCAAATATATGAGGCAATATGTAATGTATGTTTTATATTTTAGTTTCAGATTCCTCAAAGCAAACTTTGCTTTGTTGACAGCGCTGCAAACCTTTGACCTTCTCTCAATGAACCTCATGATGAAGTCTTCTGAAATAGTTTTCACTTCACAAGTGTGTGTTGTCAGGTTTCATTTAAGTGCAATGCCAAGAATATGCAAAAAACAGTTATCAAAGGAAAGGGTTAGGATGCCTATTTGAATAAACTAACATATACATGTTTTTTGTTTGTTTTTGTTCTTTTTATGCTGTTTAATATAATATGACATCTAGATTTGTACATCGCTACACCATTTTTTTGTCAGTCTTTCCTAGAATTCTATTGGTGGGTTTCAGTTTCTAGAATGTGATGATGTCATAGTCCCAGATGGGGGACAAGAGCCAGATTTGGATGAAATATCCAAAAGGTAAATTCACAAATGTTTAATCTGATGATTTCTATGAGTGACTAGACCCTAGAACTCACTGTATTACAACACAAATCAGCATTTTAACAATATTAACTTAAGCTGCCCCCATCTGTATTAAATAGTATTGGCCGACAGAATGTTGTGATGTCATCTGAAACCCAGCAATATTGTGTGACTGTGGGGTATACAAACTCCTATATGACGAATGATTTATTCTTCATATACCACCCCCCTCTTATGTGCAGACTCAAAACCCATATCAGCAGTCGAGAGACCAAGACAAACAACACAATTCACTGTTATTGTGGAGTGCATCATTCCCCTGTCACCGCGATGGAGAAAGTTGTGCCTTGTCTGACTCCATTGCCTTCAGGATACCGGGCCACATCAGTCCAAAGGAGACGTGGCAGCTCAGAAAGATGTTGATTTACGATGCCCCTCGCGCCCTTTGCACCTCGATCTGTCTCCACCATCAGGCTGCATTTGCAAAGTTTATAGTCGATATGAAGTGTCAAGCAGCCGTGCACTCTGCTGTCTCTGTGAGCGGAGAGCACCAGGAGAGACGTGTCAGTCGGTGCTGCCTCCCCGGTTTGGGCTTTTATGTTATTTACCACCACCAGCAGGGGCCAAACACATGCATGCTTCAGTGGGTTCTTTATACTTTCAAATTGTGCTGCATTGTGTAAGGTGTACAGTGCGAAGATGGCATTATACTTCAAGGAAAGTAAAGGACAAAATAGCCATGTAGCACATATAGAAAGTTCTGCATACAAACATGGACATACTGTACAGGATAAGAATGGCTCAATGATCGTCTTTGGTGGTTTGATCTCAGCTCTGACCACTGTATACTTTTGTTGGGTCCTTGAGCAAACCATAAAATTAGCTACCTTGTTGTCCATCAGTTAGCTCAAGAGCAAGTGTGGCTGTGTAAAGAGTGATTACATCATTTTCCATTTTTTCAGTTTTGTACTGTGGTTGCCAGTTGTCTCTGAATGCCTCTTAACAGGGCAGGTTGAGTCAGCAGGTGGTGTGTTAGGGCAATTTAAGGAGAGTAACAGCCCTCAGGACAAAAGACTTCTGTGTCCTGCAGCCCAGGCCATTCACACAAAGTATTTCCTCTGGAAGCTCTCCTGCCACCTTTGGTGTTAGATGTCGTAGCATCTCTGGACCTGGCTGTCTCCTTACACGGTATCCATGGATACAAGAAAACAAACAGTTCATTTTCACACATTGCAGTAGTATTAATTTCTGTTCTTTTGAACTGCAGAAGCTGCACTTCGTAGTTAGTCAAAATCCAAAAATATGATTTGAAAAACTGAGCTAAAAAATAGAACAAGTTTCAAAAACTCAGTGTGCCAGCCAGGTTGAAACAAGAGCAGCCAACTACTTCATTGCTTTGGGAGCTCATCGGGTAAATATTGCTGTACTGCTGTAGCTTTTGAGAAGCTTGTCGAGTTTGTAAAGTGTGACAGAAATCAAAACAATGTTTTTAATTGTTTTATAATCTTTCCTATATGGCCCATCCTGCCCAACCAACGGAAGAAGTGCAAAGTGGTTATTAGTACAGCAGCATGGTACTGCCCAAATGATGATGCTATTCAGAACAAATAAAAATAAATCATTTTAATGCCCAGAAGAACTAAAATGCAACATTTCACCAACAAATGGCTCACTCCTTGCTATTTTCCAACAACTACTGTAAACTATGCTTGAGATCTTTTCTTCAACTCCAAACTTTTCTTCAACAGAAACTCCAAAGTCTACGTTCAAAACAAATGTGTCATGTCTGAGTACTGCACTGGTGTAGATTAGCAGAGAAGTGACAGTGTGTCGGAGTGTGTATCAGCACATACTTGGCAGCCGAAGCATTTCTGATTGGATTACACTGGCAATACACACAACAGCCTTTGGCCCGTTTTACAGTAAACACTAAAATCTCAAACATTTTACAACATTTCATACCAGGATAGGTAAACATGCCCAGATCAATTTTAGATCAAGGTCTGCTTTCTTTCTACAAGATGAAACGCTTTAGGTGATAGGTCTGCTTTAAAACACAAAGGTCATTCTGCAACAAAATATTCATTTTATCAGACAATGACTGATCAAATGAAAAAATAACTAGTTTTCTATACAACCAATCAGAGCATTTTTTTTATTATTCAGGTTGTAGAGAATAGCAACAAAATTTGTAGGCTATCTATCCCTCTGGAAAAACCCATAGGAACTATAGACGGTTTTACACAGTGTGATGGGCATAATCTCACAGTTCTAAAGAAGAATATTGCTAAATCACACCATTCTATAGACCAATATTATTTAATACAGATGGGGGGCAGCTAAAATTAATATTGTTAAAATGCAGATTTCTGTTGTAATTTAGTGAGTTCTTGGATCTAATCACTTATGGAGATGATCAGGTTCAACATTTATGAATTTACTGTTTGGATATTTCATGGCAAAGTGCTACGTAATCAATAGGGAAATGACTCTTGCCCCCCATTTGAACGTATGACATCATCACATTAGAACAGGCTACAGTCAAAGTCATGAACGGTCCATCAAAACGTCAGTCTTTCTTTCAACAAAACTGCTATCACACATTTGAACAATAATCACTATTTGATGCGTCTTTTTACATGGCACCAATAAACAATCATGAAACCCAGAGAGCAGATACCGTGTATAATGTTCTGGAATTATATGTTCAACTCGAATGGTGTACGCTCAGAAAAGAACTATTGGAAAGGTGCCTTATTTTCACTGGAGGTAGGAGCCAGGATTAGTGTGTCTATCAGAATAACACATCTTCTCAGTCCAAGAAAGAAAATATGCTCTCCAAATCTAGTATTTTTAAATTCACCCAAGCTTAACCCTGTAAACATTGAACAGAACAGCCATGCATCCTGTTGTGTTAGATGTTGTGTTATTATTGTGGTATTTTGCAGCACTTGTGTAGCTGCCAGACATTGACATTTTGTTTGTCTGCTGGGAACGGCTGATTCATGTGTTGGGTTGTATCAGGGCAAACCCAAACAGAACAGCCATCATCAGAGTGTGCAGTGGCCCTTCACATCTCCACTTTTGTATTCCTGAGAGTTCCGTTGTACTTACTGCACCAGAATGCTTTTAAATCTGCGCTGTATTACAAACAAAACACATCTGATGGTATTTTTGCCTTGAAGGGGTTTGCATGCCACGAAAATCAGTCAGTAGGTGGATGGTTTGATTACTGCTTTAGCCTGGTCATATTATTGTCTTTGGGCTAGACACTTCACTCACCTTTCTGAATGTGTTATTGGGATTCATGCTTTTTTTTATTTGTGCATTAGAAAACTTGAAAATTATACAGACTCCAAATAGGAGTCGTACATTGCTGAATGAAGCTAGGGTTTTCGGAACTGTGGGCGACAGTAGCTCAGCTGGTAAAGCCTTTGTCCACTGATCTGAAGGTTGGCGGTTCGAATCCTGCTCTCAACATAAACATCACTGGTTGAGCGGTCAGATCGACTAACCCTCAGGTTGGCGGTGTAATTCCAGCTCCCACAGATGAATGCCGCTCGCCCCCAGTGTCTGCATTCACTGGTGTATGAATGGGTGAGTGGTTCCTTGATGTAAAGCGCTTTTAGAGCCTTGAAGGTGGAAACACAGCGTATAAAAACATGACCACTTACCATTTTACCAACTGCAATGGGACAATTTTAGAGCTGTAGATATATTTATAATTGTTTGATTTGCCTTGAAGGGGTTTGCATGCCACGAAAATCAATCAGTAGATGGATGGTTTGATTACTTCTGATTACTTTGCTTTAGCCTGATAATATTATTGTTGTGTCTTTGGGTTAGACACTTACTGGGATTCATGCTTTTTTTTTTAATTTATGCATTAGAAAACTTGAAAATTCTATATAGACATCAAATAGAAGTTTTACATTGTTGAATGAAGCTAGAGTGTCTTTAGAGGTTTTCAGAACTGCAGGCGACAGTAGCTCAGTTGGTAGAGCCTTTGTCCACTGATCTGATGGTTGGCGGATCAAATCCTGCTCTCAACATAAATATCATTGGTTGAGCACTCCGATCCACTGTGTTCTTGGCAAGACACCTTACCCATTCATACACCAGAGTACACAGACATTGGGGGCAAGGTGGGTTGAGTGGTTCCTTGATGTAAAGCACTTTTAGAGCCTTGAAGGTGGAAACGCACTATATAAAAACGTGACCATTTACCATTTTACCAACTGCAATGGGACAATTTTGGAGCTGTAGATATATTTATAATTATTTGGGAATTAATTGTATTTTCAACTGGTCATTTTTGTAAACATATAATAAAAAGTACATTGCAGACATGCTGATGGTGAAAAATATACCAGCATTGGAGTGCGTAGTATATAACGATGAAATCTGACTCCAGCTATTTTTAACATTTATCTTACAAACACTGAGCACCATGTCTGATCCTCGTATGTTCTGTAGTAGCAATTACCCTCCATGCTGTGACAGTGGGCCGCTCTTCTTCTTGTGCGGAGCTGCCTGGCCTGTGTGTGCCCTCCCAGCAGGTCGCCATGTTAGCTGCCTGTAGTTATTCATGGGGCCAGGTGCTCTGCCTGACATTAGTGGGGCGGGTCTTGAGCCTTTGTCTTAGGGGCCCTGGGGGAGAGCTGCATGCATGACTCCACTGCACCTGATCCCCTCCATGGCATATGCGTGGGGGCCATTAGTCTCCCACCTCCCCAGTGTCGCTGGCCCTCCACAGGACACTGGTGATGCAGAGCCAGCCACAGACTATGGAGAGCTTTGGAACATTTTAAGCCACTTTGCCTTGTTTTGGGCCAAAGGGCAGGAATTTTCTCATGTTTGTTTTAAATTGGTAAAAGGAGTGTGTAGAGGAGTGGTGCACTTAAAGGTCCTATATTATGCAAAAGTTCAGTAGACATGGGCAATTCCAGGGCTGAAATCATCCAAATGATTCTAGTGAAGGTGTATGGAGTTTAAAAACACAGTGGAGCACTTTCTGTATTACCACTTGACATCACAAGGTGGAACCGTTTGAGAGAAGAACACAGCCTAAATATACAGGTTATGTGTTAAACATGTGGGAATGAAACCAAACACAAATCCAGATTTGATGAGGAAACAACATAATAACATAGATCAGAAAATAGTGTAATATGGGCCCTTAAAAACAAACATATAAAAATATCTAAACCAAATGTAACATGGGCATTCATTGTATAGATTTGTATCTGTTGTTGTTGTTGTTGTCGTTAATATCTTTTATGCTAAAACACACAAATATTATTTATAATAATATTTTTTTACCACAAGGACATGTTGACATAACTAAAATTCCAGTGCTGAAGATGAATAGATATAAATAAATAGCACAATTATATTATGGTAAAATCAGAATAAATATTCCATAAATTCAAGTTAAAAATAGATTTAAAATGAAATCAGTTAAATGTATTCTTTGTGTTTGTTTATTTTATAAATGTAACCGTTACCTTAAGTGTACTGTGTATCCAAAGCCCATATCCCACTTTAAGCATTAACTTGAACATTTAATGGCTTCGTCCTTGGTCCCTGCCCCCCTCGTCCATCAGTTAAGCCACATGACAGACACACAAACAAATGGAAGTGATCACATGACCTCACAGGTGGAGGCAACTGAAGGACGCAACACCCGTCAAGTGCGTATCCTTGTCTGGTGTCATTCAAAGTCAAGGGACAAACATGAAAAATGGACAAATACTGTATTTTCTGAGAAAACTTTGGAGAGTGAACTGCCTCCCTCTGGGGTATAAGGCACATGGGACCATGGCGGTTAATATGACTACTCTCAAGTTTGATTCACCAATACAACTATTTTTATAACCTTCAGCATTTTATATTGCTTTTTGTTTTTCCACTTTTTGCCAGAAAAAAAATGTGAATTGAAATTTTGCAAAGAGACACACACTATTTTAGTTATGTTATTTTTTCTCCATTTTTTAAACCTGAAATTTATCTTGGGGCTCATCCATTTGCTTTTCACCTTTGTGCCTTTAAGTTATCATCCTTATCTGTTCCTTGCCACGTCCCATCTCTCTTGCTCCGTCTGCTCTCCCCTCTGGTGCTGATGTTGCATCTTCGTCTTCTCCCCCTTCCGCCCCGGCAGCATACCCTGTCCCTCTATCCATGCCAGCTCCTCTGATACTCCGCATTACTCCGGCAGCAAAAGGCAGTCCTGTTTTGGATTCATTCCCAGATCCGGGAACGTCCTCCAAGGGGTAGAGTCGGCGTGTCACTGCAGATTAATGCCTTGCTCATTGGACTGATCAACTCCTGCCGCTCCGCATCCCTGAGTGTAGTGTAGTGTACTATGGCCCAGATAGGAAACGGTGTGCTTTCCCAAGTCAATGCCACTCAGGGGGTCCGGCCCAGGGAAACTGGAGCTATACATTTAATCTTATGGTGTCAGGAGGGTAGGGGAGGGATGGGGCGATGTTTTGTGAAAAAAAAGAAAAGAAAGAAAGAAATGTGGCATTGACAGATCAGCGATGCTTGAGTAGTGAGCAGGAGGTAATCAAGCTAAGTGACTGTTTATGAACAAAGTAAATGGTGAGGTCACTACGGTGTGATTTAACAGCAAATGAAACAGAAACATTTTGGCTTTGCTGTATGTGTATGACTGACTTAAAAAGAATATGCAGTTTTTTGTGGCTTTAAAGGGCCCATATTGCGCTATTTTCTGATCTATGTCATAATCTTGTTTCCTCATCACAAATATACCTGAATATTTAGGCTGAGTTCTTCTCTCAAACAGAAAACACTCTGTTCCACCTTGTGATGTCATGTGGTAGTACAGGAAGTGCTCCACTGTGTCTTTAAACCCCATTAAATGTAAAAGGTAGCTGTTAACCTGAAAACTCCCGCTTCATGACATCACAAGGTGGAACAGAGCATTTTGAGCTTTGGAGATGAAGACAGGCTAATAATAAAGAGTTACTCAGACGTGTGTGAATGGAACAAAACAAAACTCCTCATATGTTTTTCAGGATGTAACAGCATTAGCTTACGAGAATCAATTTTACGTAACATAAGACCTTTAAGAGAATCCTTGACTTATAAAGTAATAGCATCAGTATTCATATTCATATACGTAGTTTAAACAAGGATAGGGCTTAACGTGCTCAGTGGTCATGTTTCTATTTATGTATTTGTGCATATATTTATTCCAGTCATCTTATCCGACAAGTGGAGCTGTCCTCGGTAATGTGTTATGCTCGGGTATTTATTATGCATTATTATTGAGCAATAGACTACCTGCAGGAAGAATGCTGGGAAGCTTCAACAAAGCCTGTTTAGCCCTGAAGCAATATGTGTCTTACTAACATAATAAGCTCAATTAATGTCTGCAATGGCAATACGCATTTGGTTAGATTTTCCCTCATTTTAATGGAGTCTGGTTGACACAGGGGAATTAAATGGTTATATTCAGTTTAGATTTCATACATTTTATACATAAAATGCAAAATGCCGTATCATGCATTTTGCAGTATTTCTCTCCAGATCTCAATGTTGAGCAATGTACTTATATGTCTGTAGTTCACATGTGGTTGGTTAGTAGTTTTTTTTATTAAAGGGCCCATATTACATATATTTTCTGATCTATGTTGTAATGTTGTTTCTTCATCAAAACATACCCAGAGTTATGTTTGTTTCATTCAAAACATACCCAGAGTTATGTTTTGTTTCATTCATACGTTTAACACACAAACCCCGGCATATTTAGGCTGAGTTCTTCTCTCAAACAGAAAACACTCTGTTCCAACTTGTGATGTCATGTGGTAATACAGGAAGTGCTTCACTGTGTTTTTAAACTCCATACACCTTCACTAGAATCATTTGCCCTAGAATTGCCACTCTCTACTGAACTGAAGGGAAAAGGTAGCTGTTAACTACCACTTCATGACATCACAAAGTGGAACAGAGCATTTTGAGCTTTGGAGATGTAGGCAGACTAATAATAAAGGGTTACTCAAACATGTGTGAATGAAACAAAACACAACTCCGGGTATGTTTTTTGATGAGGTAACTACATTATAACATGCTTAAAGCTCACAAGAGACCATTCTGTGTAATATAGGACCTATACCTCTTAAAGTCTAATTTGAGTAAAAGAGGTTCAGACAGACCAGTGCCTATAGTTAGCTTCACCATCCCCCCAGGGAACATTGACATCATCTGCAAAGTACCAATCATTTGCCGTCACCAGCAAAGAAAAATAAAGAGACTAAAACTTCACTGAATTAGAGTCCTTCCTAAAATCATGAACTCACAGATTGCGTTAAAACAAAGCCCAGATTAAAGTGTAATTTGAGTAAAAGTGCTTCAGACAGAGCAGTGCCTCTAGTCAGCTTCGCCGCCCCAGGGAATATTGATGACATCAGCTGTAAAGTATCAATCGGTCACAGTCACCAGCAAAGAAAAATAAAGAGGCTAAACCTTTACTGCAATTAAAGTCCTTCCTAAAATCATGAACTCCCAATCTTGTCTTTTATTAGCGATAAAACTAAGTGACACGGAAAACATGAAAATCCCCATATCTGAAAAGTGCTGCAATAATAAAATAATAGGGGGTCATCCATAATCGTCCCTCACCTCCCGACGATGATGTCTTTTCAAACTCAATTACACATTAGCAGGACAATCTCTTCCTTTATCTATCACACTTCATCAGCCAGGGCTTGGCCGCGTACTTTATCCTGCTCATTAGCAATCACTCCATCACTCACTAATAATGGCCCATCAACACAGTGGCAACGAGCACCGGAACAGCAGGGGAGAATGAAATATGAACGCATGATGTTAACTCAGGGTCTTGTTTCAACATTGTGAGAGTAATACAATTTGTCATTATGTTACCAGGGACGTTTGAAGACGTAGTATGGTTCGGAATAACAACAAGATTCTCTTCATCTGCTGGAGTCATGAGCAGGTTGCTTGGAAGTTTATTCATAGTAAAGTAACACGTACTATATCTTGAAAAAAAAAAAAAAAAGTATTATGTGATTGTGGCAAGTCGAGGATTACACTTAATAACTTTAGCTTTCGATCAACTGTTCCAACAACATTTTGAATAAATAGAGGCTGGGTCCAAAGTAGAAAACATAATGTATTTGTAAATAAGTTAAGATGTCAATAGTAGCGGTTCCTTAAAATGATGACATGGAGGAACATCGTTGAAGAGAAGACAAGAACGAGCACAGCACCTCACATAATGGTACGAGATTATTGTGTGTTCATGGGTTTCAGAGTGAAATCGTTTTAAATAAATGATAATGTATTTTGAATGGTAAAAGTCCTCAAAGTATTACCTATAAACAGAAAGCTGAAACCTCAATAGCTTATGATATACAGGGTGTCCAGAAAGTCTCTTTACAAGAAAAAATAAATAATATATATTACAAAGGCAGTTGATAAGATCTCTTTATCAGACTTGTTCTATTGTACTCAGTGGTTTACAAAGTTTTTTCCTCATTTAATACACCTCTATATGGGCACCATTAGTCTCACAAAGCACATCAAGGTGATACTCAATTTCTTGCCATGTTCACTGTAGCAGAGCCTCACCAATGGCTGCAATCACATCTGTATCTTTTGCTTTAGTTCAGTAATGTCCTGTATCTTTGTTCGATACACGATATGTTTAACACAGCCCCATAGAAAGAAATCCAGAGGTGTGATATCTGGTGAACATGGAGGCCACGGAATTGGTCCATCCCTCCCAATCCTACGGTCTGGAAATGTTTGACTGAGGAATGAAAATGCAGACCCCAATGTGGTGGGGACCATCTTGCTGGAAAATGCTGATTGTTGAAGGTCCTGCAATTGTGGTGCCACATATTCAGTCAAAAGGTCAAGGTAGACATTTGCTTTAACTGAACTCTCATTGAAGAAAATGGACCAATAATTTGATTGTACATGTGATTAAAAACTCTTATAACCACTGAGTACAACAGAACAAATCTAATTATCTTTACATGATATGGATTGATCATAGATTAAGTTAAAAGTTTTGGTTAGTTTAGTTGCACAAAACATTCAGTGGTAAGCTAAGAAAGTTATAGTACAGATACATCTCAGTGGCACAAGTTGCTTACAGAGGAAAATGGTAGACTACGTAGTCAATTGCATTTCTCGGTTGTTGTTGGTTTCTTGCAAATAAACACAATTTACATACAATACATCATTCTTGGGTCAGGATTTTATCACTTATTTGTGTCTATTTAAGTTCTATATTCCAAAATATTTCTCACCACAACACTACATAACATCCATAAAATGTACTTTGACACTGCACACATATTGTACAGATAGTGCAGTGAGTAAAATCAAGACAACAAGCAAAACCCGGGGCAGCCACCATGTTCTGTCTGCTACACCATTACCATAAATGGGTACGACTGCCTGGAGTCAACACCAATACACCATCTATAAGGGTTCATTTCTCTCAGATTTACTTTGCTGCTGGTGTGATGGACGATGGGCAGTCTTAGCAGCCTAAACCGCTTCGCTTTCACATAGATCTCGCTTGGCCATGGGCAGAGGTGCATGCAATGAGTGTCACCAACCCGCTCCTATTGTCCTCTTTCATTACACTCACATGCCACTGCAAATAGCTAGCTGCGGGACAGAAACATAGCTTTACTGTGCTATATTGATGTCAGGATTGGGAGCATTTGCCCGATACTGCTGTCACGCAAGAGGTAGCATTTCTGGGGCCCGTCAAACGTAATGGCGATTATAAAATGAGGTGGTGACTATTATCTGTCTTCTGCACCCGCCCAAGTGCGCACAAAATACACAAACACGGAGCCATACAAATGCTGTAAACCGACGCATCTGCCAAGAAAGCACTTAAGCCCGGAGTGGCATGGTGAATTTTGATACCACTTGATTAGTACTTTGCATATTGTGTTATGCTTTAAATGGGCTGCAGTGGCCAATGTCAAGTAGACACTAGAGAATCAACAGCAATCGCTTCGTCTCCTTGCGGAAACCCGGTCTGCATCGAAACTACCAGTCTGTCCTTTTGGAGGTAGTTTTTGAGCAACTTAATCTATGCCCCCGGGTTTATTTGACGATGTGAGGTGGATTGTGACACCATCTTGTTGCATCGTTTTCTCCAATGGGCCATTATCTCTCTGACAAAGTACATATATTTTCGAGCGGACTAGCCTTGTGTTCAATAATGCAAATGAGTTCTTTGGTCTAAGCCCTACTTAAACTGGTAATTAAATGATTTGCAGTAGAGGCTATGGCGCTCGCTACGCAATGCATCACCTAGCTGCGGCATACAGATACATTCGATATTTCCATTTGATGTGGCTGGCTAATATTTCAGGCGACTGTTTCGATTTGGCACAGTTTCTGCTTTGTGCAATATTTGCTGTCCGGGGGTTTGAATGGATGGTTCAGTATTTTGTTGCAGATAGCTATTTATTTGCTACAGTAGATACTTGTCAACACACAGCGTTTAGAGAGAAATACCCCAGAGAGTAAACGATGTAGCCTATTGCTGAAAACAGTGCTGGGGAATAAGCAGATTGTTAAACACTGTGTTAAAGACCAAATCCTGGCTATAAATCTGTTGTGGACAATTGCATTTGATCATGTATGAATCCCAGTGTGTGTATATGTGTTTGTATGTGTCAACAAGCCATGAATTCATAAACATAGCTCTAATAATATAAAATGATTATGCGTACTCATGCCATATCTAATAGAATGGATCGGTAGAATACACTTAACATAATATTTTGCAAATCAATTTTTAAAGGTCCCATATTATGCAAAATTGACTCTTGAGATCTTTAAGCCATGTTAGAATGTTGTTATCTCATCAACAACATACCTGGAGGTGTGTTCTGTTTCATTCACACATGTTTGAGTTATCCTGGATCTACATCTCCAAAGGTCAAATGTTCTGTTCCACCTTGTGATGTCGTGAAGCGGTAGTTTTCAAGTTAACAGCTACCTTTTACCTTTAGTTCAGTAGAGAGTGGCAATTCTATGGCTGAACTTATCCAAATGATTCTAGTGAAGGTGTATGGGGTTTAAAAGCAGAGGGGAGAACTTCCTGTTTTACCACATGACATCACAAGGTGGAACAGAGTGTTATCTGTTTGAGAGAAGAACTCAGCCTAAATATGCCGGGGTTTGTGTGTTAAATGTGTGTGAATGAAACGAAACACAACTCTGGGTATGTTTGCGATGAGGAAACAACATGATAACATAAATCAGAAAATAGCGTAATATGAGCCTTTTAAGATCTTCTAACTATGTTATATTTGTTTTCCCTCATCATTTATTCCCTCAAAGTGTTTCATGCATGTTTGAACTGGTCAATGCCCGATATTATTTGAGTAAGGTTGTCTGTCACGATAAATACTATATCAACTTATTGTTCACTATATGTTAGACGGAACAGAACTTTTTGGGGGTCAATATTTATCATGAGTACTTTTTTCTTTGTACTACTGGGAAACGTTTTTTTTTTTTTTCTGTACTACATTTAGATTTGAGCTGTAGAAGGTTGAATTATGAACTTCTATGTATCATTATAGATACAAACTATTACCATATTTTCCGGACTATAAGTCACACTTTTTTTCATAGTTTGGCCGGGGGTGCGACTTATACTCCGATGTGACTTATACTCCGGAAAATACGGTACTTAAGTGTTGCATTCAGCTATTTATTTTTTACAGCTCATATTTTTTAGCAATATTGTAGTTTTAGAATACTTTTTGGGTTCATCGTTTGGTTTCAATATTATCGTTTACCGTCTATGCTTCAGCAATATATCGCACTTCAAAATTTGTTATCGTGACAGGCCTAGGTCTGGTTATTTGATCAGCCATTTCTAAGTAGGATCAGTGGCCTGGTAGTATTGTGACTTAACATCCCTCCTCAAACAAAACAACAAAATATACACAATCCCATATTTTCAGCCCATTTCTCATACACACTTTCTAGCATGTTTAGCATGTCTTCATACTTATCCAAACTACCCAAATGGCGACTTGTCTACTATTTAAACTCACCTTGTACTCCATTACGGGGTCAGGGCCCGGCACCTGCTCCTCCAGGTGTATGTATGTGTGTGAGCTCTTACACTTAATAACTCGACAGAAGGAGAGGGCACTCTATGCACCTGCACACTTCAAATCTATGTACGGAGCGGCCATTATCATCCATCTTGCAGTGTGTGAAACTTGTTCAGTATGCTAGCTGTTAGCCAATTCACAGGCTATCAAGAACAGTATTCTGATCGCTGAGAATAGGACACCATGCCAAGTCCATATGGTTGGATTACAAAGAGGCATGGAAAATGTATAAACAAATTAATTAGTGATGTAGAGGTATTCGTAAAATGTCAGTGTTGTTGGTAGCATCAGAAAAGGGTCACTGGTGCTGCATTGTAATTGATGAAGTCTACTGGAAAACAACACTCCAGGACTGTTTTATGTAGATGGGCTCGTAAAAGTGCTGCTACTAGGCCCATTGTGATTTAAAACCAGCGCTGCTACTAGCAACTCCTCGATCCGATAATATATTTTAAATGACCAGTAAATTAACCTGCTAAAGAGTGCAGTGTGTGCACTTCACAGCCCACACCAAAATAACCAAAATGGTGCCAGATCTCAGTACGTAAATCATTGAGTGAAGTTCATGTGAGGACTGTATTTGGAATTTACAGTCTTTCTGTTTCTACAAATACATATTAATCAGTAGAGTTATTATAAGAAATAAATCCATCCAACTGCCTGAGACTGTAAATTAAAAAAACAAAGTATTCTGGGCCTGTTCTAATTAAAGGTGCACTATGGGCTACGGCTTTTCTAGTGAAGGGTTCAGCCACCTGCTTATCTCCTTGAAGATGTTATTGCTTTGCC
>KN470374.1:14617-43979 GCA_000787095.1 Periophthalmodon schlosseri | reverse complement strand
AACGCTGACTTAATCTTGTGATAAACCGCTGTATTTCTTGTGCGTGTCACTTTATATTTTGAGCCAATATGCATCGCAAAACAAAGCACAAATGTAACAGCTGTTTACTGATGCGTAGAACTCGCATATAAAGATCGAAAATTTTGTTTTTCCAGTGCATAATGCATCTAACATGAGCCAAACCCACTGCATTACATAAAGGGAGGTTTAAATGTGGAATAGAGGTGCAGAGAAGTGAAGAAAATGCAGAACAGATGACATAGTGTAGTGTTTATGCTAAACTGCTCCAAAATACAGGAAATGTGGTCTGTTTTTTTTTTTTCTGAGCCCCCCTGTTTAATGCTGTTTACCTGCAAGGTATTAACCATACACAGAACAGCCAAAAGAACCACTATGTTACCCCATGTAAAAAAGCTAGAGGTGCTGCTGCTCAAAAGTAAGCAAAAAAGATTGCCTATAGATGATGTCTCGTGATGCGGAGGGCCCCCAAATTCCTAAGTCCGCCACTGTGCAAATATGTCTGACTCTGTCAAAGGACACTTTTGTTGTTGACTGGAGGTACAACATTTTGTCATGTACAGTTCAGTTTGTGTTTAATTGCCATCTGTCAGGTTTGTTTAGATTTGAACAGCTGACCTTTTGAGTTCAACGCTGACATTGTGTCTAACTATTGTGCCACTCTTATTGGATTATCATAGGATTGCTTTGACTTTGATAAAACATTTCTATATATTGTTTGCTAAAAACATTGATTACAACAAGTAGACTAAATCTCTTTATTTAGCTAGTAGTAAGGTATGGTGCATTTGTATATTTTTGTTTGAGATTATTAATTTGGGTTTGGAGTCATATGGTTAATGTCTCCAAACAGGCAGGCAGCTATAGTGTTGTCAGTTAGACCTGTCACGATAACAAAATCTGAAGTGTGATATATTACTGAAGAAAATATAGACAATAAACGAGCAGGATTATCCCCCCAAAAAACTATTCTAAATGTACCCTATTGTAAAAAAAACAAAAAAAAAACATGAGCTACTTTAAATAAATAGCAGAATAAAACACTTAAGTACTTAATTTGGATCTATAATGTTTCAAAGAATGTTTTTATTCAACCTTCTAAAAAGTACCCACGATAAATATAGACCCCCAAAAAGTCTTGTTCCATCTATCATGTATTGAACGATAAGTCGATATAGTATTTAACGTGATAGGCCTAGTCACTTCAAACTATATTTTGATACTAAGGAATAGACTTGATACTCAGTACCGATTTCGAGACAAAAAAACAGAATGTCATTTTCAACATAAATAATAGTACTTTATTTTATTTTACCATGTGGCCTTATATCTGCGTAATCCCTCAGTCATCCAGGTAGGTTCCATAGTGGCTCATGGGCGTATACTAGTCTATGGGGTCTAATACTTGTTCTGCTACAGCTCAAGCTCATTTTACAGCTATTCAGAAAGGTTAATTTCTGTCCTGCTCAAATGAGTATCTAATTTTACTAGTACTAGTTTTAGTATCGATTAGTATCTGATTTTCGATACTTTTGACAACCCTAAGCAGCTATGCAAAATTCTCCTTTTTAGGTCTGCAGTCGTATATTATGTCACTATCTTGGCCTGCAAGAATGATGGACGTCTAGATTAGCTGGAATTAATTTGTAAACTTTCGATAACGATAACTGAGTAGTATTGATTGACTTTGTAATTGGGCTGTGGAATTAATTCACTTAATTTATTAATTGCAATTATTACACCCAATGATTACAAAAAATTACATTATCGAGAATTGAAAATATTATTATTAATACCAAGTCTGGAGTGTTCGATGCACAGGCCCCTGTTTCTGTGAGTGAAAACAGCTAGAACAGTGGCTCTCAAATAGGGATGGGCTGATTTTTTTATTTTTATTTTTTTTGCCTTTACTGATATCCAATATTTGCCTGCACAGCATCGACTGCACAACCGTGGAGAGAATGGGGTATTTTAGATCCATGAGTGAGTTTAGGGAACAAAGTTTTGTTGTGTGCGAGAGCATGGAGGACCACAATGATGAAAACAAACTAGTAAAATAAATCAATAAAAGATCGCGACGAGAGGCGAAGACATGGAGGCTCAAGTGAACAGCACACGGAGCTCAAAGCACAACACGGCAGGATAAACACATGTAGATGTTTAACTCTTATCTTAGTGATGGGACATAAAACTTTATTTTCTATTAAATTCATTCATAGACACTGTAACTGTAGTTCACATTTAATGTGGCCTGTTTACAATACAGTAAAGTAAATTGATAATAAATATTACCAGTATATACATATTTGTTTTAAATATGAACCATAACCTTAAATAACATCAACGAAGATGCTTTTAAGGATATTTTATACAAGGTAAAAATGTATAGATTATACTCAAAGTAAATAGATTGATTACTCAATTACTAAAATAATCGATAACTGCAGCCCTACATAACGCGGCCTACAAATTTATCTTAAGTTAAGGTAAGGATCACAAATTAACTTTTCACTTTTGTGAAAATAATAAAAATGTATTTATCTGGTATATAAAATTATTTGTTATATGTTTGTGTAAACATACAGCCATATAATGCTCTTCTATTTCCATTTTTACTCATTAATCTGTTCAAAAAGGGCACACAGAGAATGGGAAAGCACAAAAAATACAATACCTATATCAAAGAATTATATCGACATCGGCAGATATATTGCCCATCCCTACTCAAACCTTTCACACCAAGTACCACCACAGAAAAGATTTGGCTTTCTGAGTACCACCACCAGATCTAAATCAAGTGCCGGTATATAACAGGACTATTCCAGGTCTAATAGGGCTAAACAAGGCCTAAAGGTGGACTTCATCATTTCCACTGAAGTTCTAAACAAGAAATTATCCAAAGTAAAAACAAAAAACTACAAAAAAGTGGATAAAATGAACTGTAAATTAAGCTAACCCCCGTATGAGTGCTGTCCAAGTAACACCTGAAGGTTCTCGCGTACCGCAGTTTGAGAAACACTGGGCTCAAGGGTTTTCACTTGGAATATGTCCATAACCCATTGCACTCTAGATGTGTCTCCTGCATTTCATCTTTTTGTTCTTATTTTCAGCCCACTGATGCACTGCGCTCTTCATCACTTTAATGATCTTGCCTTTCCGATTATTATTTTTTCCATTATTATTTTTTCCATTTTTCAAGCCTTAATTTATTAGACAAAGTTGTTAAAACTTCCCTTTAGAAAGTTATTGTTTTGCTCAGCTCTTTTAATTTTAATATTATTCTTTGTCTGTAAATGCTATGCCATTGTGTTGCACTGGGGCCTTATTTGAATCTGAAAATTGATTGTTTTGCACTATGAGAATTTGGAGCAGCTTTTTTGTCTTATCTGAGTGGTGCCGTCACTGAATATCTATGCTACCTTTTCCTTATATGTGCAATATAGAACAAAGAAACCAATACGTTTTGAGACATTGTTTCCTAAAGTTAAATAGTAGTTAATGATACTGATAATAGATTCATATTAGGGAATCTGACACTGTCTTTATTTGTTTGACAGCCACTGCCTCTCACAGACTGAACCTACTGTATCTGGCCAATGACGTCATTCAAAACTGTAAAAGGAAAAATGCCATAGTTTACCGAACGGCTTTTTCTGAAGTTCTGGTTGACGCTTTTTTGCTGATCAAGTAAGTCATTTGTTTTATGTTTTATTAGACTCAGACTTTGATAAACTTTATTGATCCACAAGGGACACAGTATGTCACACAAGACAATATAATAACAAAATGCAAAAATTATAATAGAATTCAAATATTATTAATGCAGCAAAAATGGCAAAAGACTTGTGTCGAATAAGGCACAAATATACAGATTTTTTTTTGTATAAAATAATAAAATCTAGTAAATATCAAATACATCTAGCCTAGGTGGTGGGGTAAGGAGATCTGTAGGCCTGTCACGATAACATATTTTGAATTGCGATATATTGATGAAGTACATATAGACGATAAACGATGTATTGAAACCAAACCATAAAGAAGAATTATCCCCAAAAAAGTGTTCTAAATATAAGGTGTTGTTAAAAAAAAACATGAGCTGTACTAAATAAATCGCAGAATGCAACACTAATTAGTTTGTTTTATAGACAAATTAATTAGTGTTAGTCCCTCCATCCTTTTATTCAACGATGACTTGATATAGTATTTACCGTGACAGGCCTAGACATATGGTACAAATACAGTGCATTAGAATTGTCTTTGCTAGATTGTAATTTGAACCTAGAAATCCTGTTTTTGTCAGCTCCGATGGAGATGCCAAGGTAATAAAATCTGTGGAGAGGATATTGTCGATTTGGGAGGAGCGAAGTGTGTATGAAGGCAACCTTATATCTGACCTGAGGAATGCTTTGGTCAAAGAAGAGTCGCCTCCAGAGACACCTGTCGAACAGAAAAGTAAGTTGGATCAAAGTGATTATAACTATATTATTGTCCAAATGCATATGGAAGTTTTGAACACACTCCTCACATTTAAATCAAAGGTGCCCCGTGTAACTTTTCTGGAGGGAGGTCTGCCACCTGCCTGTCTCCATGGAGATATTGCTTTTTCTAGAATGCCCCATAATATGACATTAAACAAATCTTTCTTGCATTAATTCAGTTACAGTTCAGTTTCTATAGCAAAAAAAAGAAGACAACACAATTTAAGTTTTACAATCATCTCATCTGCACCTTGGACTGGTGGCATCAACTGCTTGTTTCCCCAGAGATGTGGAAATTTCCAAGCGAAGCAGTAACATCTCCAGGAAGTCAAACAGGTGGCAGAACCTCCACCAAAAAAGTTACAAAGTGCACTTTTTAAGTTCAGGACATTTTTCTTGACTTTTTCTTGCCAAGTATCACCTCAGTTTTGCTTTTAGATTTTGTACATATTGTTCGATTTAGTATTTTTACTAAATTAAAATGGAGAGCTGGACACACACACATACACACACGCACACGCACACACACAAAATATCTAAATATAACCTTGAACGTCTAAATACCTGTCTGTGTAAGCACCAGTGGAACATGAACCACAGGTTGAGAACCTCTAAATGTTTCTAAACTTTTGGTCCTGTACTATTGTAATTTTATTTATTTATCCTATTTTATTTTTCCACAGCACCAATTGAATCCAAAGCTGAAATACGCTCTAGAATCGTAGCTGAATTTGTGGTAAGAATAATGTACCGTAACAATGAAATGACTACGTTTTCACAATAGTTTGGGAGTGAGTCTGATTTCTGTTTGCTGTAGCCTCAGGCCTTTATTGACCAACTGTCCAAGTACCAGCGCTCTGTGGACGAGGTGGACCTGAGAGAGAAGCAGCTGACCGCGATGAGGCTCGACATCTGCAACACCGAAACTCTCAAGAAACTTAAAGGTGCCAATTTAAACTCACACAATATTATTATGGACTGTTACACTTGAACAAATTCTAAGCTACTGGGTCAAAAATGCATTGTATGTGGTTGCTGTGGTATGATTAAAAAGTACAGAGAACTACATCGACCAAGATCCTTTGCTCCATTAGCAGCCAACAGAAGTTCAAAAAGAGCAGATTAAAAGTAAAAATCAGAAAAAAGGTTGTATCAGAAAAAATAGGAACTTGAGCTAAAAATGAAGTTATGTTGGAATTGTGGGTAATTTCATACCTTCTGATACTTAAACCTCAATTAATACTTTTAAAGACATTTTTGGTGCATTTCTGTTGACATAATCTCTGAAGATCAGTATTGGAATTCTCCAGAAAATGTATTATACACTATTCATTTTAGTCAATTTGCTAGTGATAAATGAAGATTGCTTTTCTGTTGGTTTAAAGGTGACATCTGAACACCTGGGTTGATGTTGATGATGTTTATTTCATATCTAGGGACACAAATGGGCATTAAATATTAAAAAGTAATCCCATATATACTACCTTTTTGTGTTAATACACTTATAACAAAGCATATCGGGGCATAAACTCCAACCCTGATCCTTTATTTAACACCAAGTAGGGCTGCACGATTTGGGGAAAATATCTGCGATTTTTCTGACAAACATTGTGATTGAGATTAGATTTGCGGTTTATGTTTTAATAACAGGATTTCTGTTTTTTATATATTTATATTTTTAAACGCATCCAGAAGATTCGACAAAAAAAACTGAAATGTGAACTGACAAACAAGAATCACATTTTCGGGTTTAACAGTTTTTATGCAGAATAAGACATTTGTTGTATGTGGAGGAAATTATAGTACATCAAAAATGTCAGCCTTTGCGATTTGCTAATAATTGCATCCATTCAAATTACGATTTCAATTAAGTTTTGCTTAATTGTGTAGCCCTAACGTCAAGGCTTATTGGGTCTCAGTGAAGAACCTCTACCTCTTGCCTTTGCATAATTACTTTGTTTGGTTGCACTAAAACATAGCATTTTAGACCCAAAAAGTTTACCATATGACAAAATCCAGGATTATATTACACAAGACACAAGATTTTACTTTTACTTTTTATTAAGGATTACGGAGTAGTGTTAACCGTAGATTCTTTGTCACTATGGTGACACAAAGATATTTGAGTTGAATAATTTAATCTCATAGAATTTGTGGAGTATAAATGTTTTGTATTTAATCTTTAAGCAGTCCCTTTTGTCCATTATAGTATATATAAAGTTTGGGTTTTTTTATATATAAATATTTATATAATTTCTGTATAATTTAATGTAATGGGCAAAGATGATGTGATTTTATGTTTTTAAACTATGTGGGAGAATGTTAGACTTTGGGGGGGGGCATTGTTTTCTGTTAATGGAAAACAATGCTGAACTTGTTTTGTTTTTTACAGATAAAGCTGGAGGAAAGAAATTTTCCAGAGACTTTGAGGAGGGAAGTGCACAGCTCCAAGAGTTTGTGAAGTTTCTTGAAAAACAAAATAAAACATCGGCCCCGATTCTGGAAGCTCTGAGCAACGCCAACGTCTTCTATGAAATGCAGTACAAAGAAGTCAAGATTGTAGCAAATGTGAGTGAAAACCGAGGCTTTAATATTTGATGAGCAATATAGTGAAAAGCAAGAGGCTGGTTTTCTACTTTTCTTTGTTGCTTTATTTTAAGATTATTATTATTATTATTATTATTATTATTATTATTTTATCATCAACGCCTTTGTGGTTATTTTATTTATAATTTTGTCCATGGTTTAGTTGTAGTTAAGATCTGGCTTAGTCCTGTTGTTAGATTTAGTCTTGTAAAATTTGAACTCCATTTTGATTCTAAGAAAAATAAAACCTAATACTCAATAACACAATTGATAATATAATATAATGTTATCTTCAACACAAAATGATAACTTGTCTAGTCGTTCTCTGTGGTCTTGCAATGATTCTGCTGTTCATTGGTCTCAGCTTCCTGTTATAGGCAACATTTTGAGGACTTTTCACCATTCAAAAGGATATTTTGTTTTAAATTGTTAGGGTAATTACTGTGCCAATGGTCCTGATAGATCAAGAGGACTGTCAAGGAAAAGTCTATGTAAAAGTATTTTTTTTTCAGTATCAATACTTTAATTATATGAATTCTTGTTGTGTTTTTATTATCGATTAGTGTCTGTTTTATTTTTTATTTTGATGACCATACCTCCTGTATACAGCTGTTTAGTCCTGAACAGATCTGATTTAGACCTGTTCTAGACCTGGTTTACATCTGGTGGTACTTTGAAAACTAAATCTTTTCTTAGCTGGTATTAATGTAAAAAGTTCCAGATCCATTAATATACAACATTTCTTTCTGTCTCATCCCAGGCGTACCAGACCTTTGCTAACCGCGTCAACCATTTGAAGCGCAAGTTGGACAGCCTGAAGGCCACTCTGCCCAGCCTGGATGACTCCCCCCTGCCCTCGCCCTCTGCAGATGCCCCCTCTCCCACGGGCTCCGAGTCCCCCTTCCACAGCCTGTCTCTGGCCCACCCCGACCCAGACCTGGACGGCTCTGCTCTGGATGACGATGCAGAACCTCCAGCTCCCAGCCCCCTGTCTTCACCAGGGGGGTCCCCAAAACATGCAACGATCGGAGCCAGCGACAATATAGAGGTGGAGGACATGGAGCTCTCTGATGAGGAGATGGACAGTGGCGGTATAATAGGTGAGGATTTAAAATGATAGTTACTTTGTTCATTTAATTTAATTTGTTCATTCATTTCCATGTCAATCAAAAGAAATTATTCAATTTTATAATAATAACTTCTGAGCATCATTAACAAAATACAATCCCCTAGCCATCTGCAAGACAATAACCCTTACCTAATTACTCATTAGTCAATATAATCCTTCATTTGCCCTAGAGCGGTCCGTGTTTGAAAAGTTTCTACCTTTACCTTTTTAACTACGTTCAAACTTTGACTTTTTTTTGCCTAATTAGTGACTTCATTTCTCATTTTCACCAGACTTTGTAAATGCTTCAAGAGAAAAGCAACTATCTGACCAGTTGTTTTTGATATACATTGTGTCCAAGTCTCTTTACAATTTTAAAATTTCATTGCAAAGGCAGTTGATAAGATATATTAATTACATTTGTTCTATTGTACTTAGTGGTTATACAAGTTTCAATCACATTGCATTTTTGTATGTCAGGCATCCTGCTATGTAAAGAGGCATCCTTTTGAATGAACCCCTAAGAAATGGCTACGCCTCAAGACAAGGCACAATGTGTATCATGGTTTATTGCGACAAAATCGGACACGCAGACTCAACGAAACTACAGAACAAAGTATGAAAGAGATTCACCATGATGTCTGTCAATTTGTGCATGACAGAAGAAATTTATGGAGACAGGGTCAGTGTTAGATAGAAAGAGAAGTGGGCCACCAAGAACATCTGAGGTGCCCAATAGACATGGGACGATATTGAAATTTTGTGTTGCAATTATCATGGCTAAAATAATTGCGATTAATGATTATATCACAATAATTATTAAAGGTGCTGACAGTTTTAAAATGTTACAAATATGAATAATTATAATTTTAATATTATGAATAAGCTCCATGTCCAAACAACTTTTATATAATTGTATAATTCAACTCCCCTGCACTTACACAGGTTTCTTTGAACATTCTGGTGATATAATGACGATTATCTTTGTTGCAGATTATCACGATTATATAAAATGTCCCATGAACGATTATTGTCGACCCTTTTTATCACGATAAACGATATTATTGTTTATCGTACAATATAACAAGTTTGATTAGAATATCTTTTCAGTTGCCTTTGTGATATTTTTTTTTTATTGTAACAAGACTTTATGGACACCCTGTACCAACAATAAGGAGTATTAGTATAAAGACAGTAGAAGAGAGACATTTTAAAAAGGGCTGCTAAGACTTTTCCAGCTCTTCAAAATCTTGACTTAACTTGTCCACTGTTATGAATGAAATATTAACAGTTTGATCCTTATTATCAGTCTCCTGTTTGGACAACTGTTGGATTGGTGTGTGTTGTTTTTAGTTGTACTGTACAGCAACAAATAAATTAGTGTCTCTTGTTTATTTTAATATGATGCATTCAGTCATTACAGGTCTGATTAAAAGTGCTGAATCTGATATTTACTGTTTTAAAAACTCAAACTTATTTGTCACTTTCCTAACACATTCCTAGCATCCTACTTATTTACTGTGAAAAGTTTCTATGTGCTTTTCTCAACTTTCAGAGGCCAGAGCAGTTTAGCGATAATGCTGAAAACAACTAGCATCCTAACAGCACACCAACGCTTGCTTACTGGTTCACAGATGAAAAACGATTTATGCATTTTGATTCCAAGAGCTACTTTTAAAGTATATCTGTACTGGGGCAAGACAGATTATTCTTTATTATATAGACAAAATCAGGTACAGGCCCTTTAAGGTAATAGTACTAATGTTACTGATGGAAAGTGGCGATAGTTTTTATTTTTATTGATATTTCTAAAGATTTTCCCTAGTATGTCTATAGTTATGATTCATGGTCTCATTCACTCTGTGATAGTGGAGGAGCAGACTGCGTACCCCGCTCAGACAGAGGTGCCCGGTCCCGCCCCTCAGAGCTCGGACTCATCAGTCGTCCCACAGCCGACTGTCCCAGAGGTCGCCCCCCTTGCTGCCCCCCTCGCTGCTCCCCACGCTGCTCCCCCCGCGACCGCAGTTGAAGGTGTTGACCTGGGTAAAATTGGCTCTTTCCTCAACAGTTTGAGCTCAGTCATAAAGAACACAGGTGAGTGCTGCTACCGCTGCTGTGTGGAGGGGCAGCTCTGGTCATAGATACATTTCAGGCACTAGTGTTAAATAATAAATGCTTTCGGATTACACCCTCTGAATTTTGGAACGATTCGTACCATTCATTTTACAGGCTGCATAGAAGCGGTATCTCTCCTGAGTCCTGCACATGTAGTTTTATTTGACAACTTTCAATCTTCACAATTCAAATGATTAAAGCCATTACTTTACATTACCTTGCTGTCTTAAGTAGATGGCTGTGGTACCGTTAGACAAGGTTCTGCTCTTCTGATTGCACAGTGAAGATCTTCTATCTATCACAATATGTATTATAAATTTCAAAACGTTACCTTTGATCTTGCAAAATGGGTTGTCAAAAGATGTGGTCTGTGACACATTCAACATTTTAAACAGCAGTAAGTTTGTTTACCATATATACACTTCTATATTTAAATCTTTACAAGGATTTTTTTTTGATTATTAAAAAAACGGTTTGTGCTGGCCTGTTTTGAACATACAGTACTGTAACAGATTATACTGTTGTAATGCATAATTAGTTTATTTTGGAGCAAGGATGTTACAAAATCAAATCAAATTTGTTGGGATTATTGTGAAAAGAGTTTTAGGAAATCAAGCTTTCTGAAAAATAAAGTAAAGTTAATGTGTCACAACCAGAAAATAAAAAAGCACTTTTTAGATATTTTTTTGTGTGTAGTAATAACTGAAATTACTTGCTTTTAAAATCATGATTCTTTTTAGTTCTATGATTATATCGTGACCTGAATAATCACAATTATTAATAATAGCATGGGCATGACATCCCTATTATGAAGTGATTAAAAACATAATATGCAAGTGAAAACACTGCATTGTGGTTAGATAAGTGTAACTTTGCTCATCTTTCTGAGACAGGACCCTCACAGGACCCCAAAAACCCCTCGGCCGCCTCCTCTTCTGTGGATACTGCCTCGGCCGCCATCGCAGTTCTGCAAGACCAGAGCTCTTTGTCCAAACTCCTCTCCAAAGTGGATATGAGCGCATCAGACCTGCTCAGCGCACTCACCAAAGTCCAAGCCAAAGGAGGACTAGAGGGTGAGAAGAACTACACTCACATCTATTACACGGCGTAACATTATGACACTGGATGGGTGGAAAGAATATTATGGAGGGTCAGTTAATCATGACACCTGTTCGCAGGTGGGATATTGGTGGTTTTCAGAGTCTAGAGTCTGATGATGTCATACTGCCAGGAGGGGACAGTTTTTCCAATTGATTGTGTGGTATTTTTGCAAAAAATATCCAAACGTTAATACTCAGAAATGTTGAACCTGATCATTTCTATTAGTGACTAGACACTGGAACTCACCACATAAAAAAAAAATCTTCCATCTGTATCAAGTCATTGCCCAATTGGAATGTGATGTCATCTGAAGCCCGCCAATATGGCGCTAAATGAAGATTCTCCCGAGTTGATGTGTTCAAAGCCAGAAAATGAACAAAGACTGCTGAAATTTTGAGAGAGCTAAATTGTGATCGCAAGACCACTGGTTCAGAGCATCTTTAAAGGCAATGCTCTTGTGACGTGTTCTTGTGTTGAGTCTGTAGGGGTCAGTATTTATCAAAATTACTCAAAGGAATAAACGGAAAGTGGCCTGGTCTCTTGCTGGGCGAGATGATATGACAAAAAAAAAAAATCAAATTGTTTTTCTTTGTATTAATCGCCTGAACATAAGCAGTACCTACTTTTTTAATTATTGTCATTTTTAACATAAAGAAATTGTCAAATAAAAAAAAAAAAAAAAAAGAATTCTGCTCCAAACCACATGCTTTCACTAAAAGAGGACTGGCTTTAAACCCATTGAATAAAATGGCCAAAATATGTCATTGACGATAAAAGAAATATATATACAAAAGTTACTAGGCAGATGGTCTGTATCATTATGACTCCTAATGATGGGTGGCCGTCATATTTCATCATGCATGCCCTTTTGACATGATAAACAATGTAATTTTTAACACACATTCATCCCCAAATTTTTGTTCCCACAGGTATCTCTTCACTTCTTAACAGCCCTTTGCCTCGTTTGTCCAACTCTCCTGCTTCAGGCAAGAAACAGCCTCCTCTCTCCTCCACATCACAGACAGTCTCATCCCCTGCAACAATTATTTCAGAGACCTCCAACCAATCGCCCCCCTACCAAAGCCCCCCACAGACTGAGCCTGCCCCCTCTGGTCTAACCGAAGCACAGACCTCAACATTATCTGACAGTTTAGAGTCCAAAATCCACAGTTTCCTCCAGGGAAATCCAGCCTTTAGTGCATTCGATTTGGGGCTTGGGTCGACTCCGACAAATGCAGCAAGTCCCGCCCAAGAAGGGACCCCTGTGCGGGACGAGGGGGGGAGTACACCCACACAAGACGAGGTAATGGACAAAACAATGGTAGCACTTAATCCCAATCCAGTTTCTACTGGAGAGACTAGTAGCATTCTTCCACAACAGAGTCCAGTTGTTCCTAATGGCCAATCTTACCAACCTTATCCTTATGCTGACAATACAACCCAGTCAGCTAGTACAGCACCACTTGCAAATTACCAACAAATTTTGGCACAAATCGGCGATGTACCCCCCAGCGCTACCACAAACATAACAAACATTGTAGAAAAAATCAATGAAAGTGGTTGGTTTAATGCCATTTACCCAGAAGGCAGCTCTCAGCAAAGTTTAAATGTGCCTTCAGGCCCGTTGGAGAGCACACAGCCTGGACAGTTCCCATATCATTCTGTGCAAGAGCCACCAGATGGCGCTCCTCTCGACTACTACAACCCCTCTGGTACTTCAGGTTTAGCTACTGGTGTCCTGGAGCAACACCCAGCTTCCATTGAAGAGCCAGCATCAGGTGTTAGCAGTTTACTCAGTGGCGTTATAGTCCACGACCATCAACACAAGTCCGCTTTTCATGCAGACAACCCACATTGTGATCCCCTCCCCCCAGAATATTTAGACGAAAGACGATACCATGAAGATGAAATGTATCGCCGCGAACATTTTCAAGAAGATCCTTACGGGCTTCAGGGTGAGCCCTATTTTGGACCAAGAGTAAGAGGACGCTTAACTCCGCCCCTCTCTCCTTCAGAAGATGAATATTATGACTATCAACATGGGGCAGCACCGTTACCAAGGAGACCACCACTTCCACACCATCCTGATATGAGGATGAGGGGGATGAGACCACCCCTCAGGCCTCCTCCGCCGGGACATCACCCAATGGGGCATCCAAGACCCCCGTTCCCAGGCGGCCGAGCTCCGGAGCCCTGGGTAAGAGGCAAAAGACCAGGGCCAAGGAGAGGAGGAGGAGGAGGTCCCAACTTTCCCCCCAAAAGACCATTTCCCCCGCGACGCCGCTGAGTGGAGGTAAAGGGGGTTAAATGAACATCTACAGATGAAATGTCCAGTTTGAAGACACAAGGTGCACCAGAGATGTGAAAGGAGACGACCAGAAGAGAAGACAGAAGAGTAAAGAGAATAAGAGGTGGATATATAATATAATTCACTCTTTGTGTTATTGGTTCAGTCTAAACATGTGTTTCTGATCAGTGAAGCGTGCTGAGTGCATGGGGCGAGTGAGTGCATGGTCAGAGTGAGCCTTCAGTCGCTGTCCGGGCCAAATGAAATCGTAAATAGTTATTTTTGCTAAAAGTAACAACAGAATGTAGTTGATGCAGTTTTTTCTGCTGTTGTTTAGTTCTTAGTGAATCTTTATCCATAAGCTGTATCCGAGAGCCTTTAGTAAATTATCAATTTAAAATCAGACTTTGGAAAGAAAGATAATTGTTTGTTATATAAATAAGTTCATTCGTGTACAAATTTGGGGAAACATTTTTTATTTTACAAGTGAATGTAATATTTGTAAAGCTTTGGTCTATATAAAAGTGCGATAAATCGTTTCGGCGACATTTTCTCGTCTCGTGGAGTTTCTGAAAGAGAGCGGCACCAGTTTAACATGAGAGAGAGGGGTTTTTTTGCAGCCTCCGAAGAAGTGCGTCCTGGATGAAGATTTTCATCTTCAGTTACATTTTACATTGTATTCACAAATAAAATCTGAGTTTGAAAACCTGTCTGTTTTATTTCTTTGAACCGTGGACATTGTCCTAAAAGCATCCAAGCAAACCCACACCACAACTCTCCAAAACATGTCACTCAAATGTGAATTCTTCTAAAAGTAAACCCTGAAATGCAGTTTTTGTCATTTAGTCCAGCGGCAGTCATTGACATCTTTCACATGATTCAAATGAACATTAAAATGAAACACTAGTGCTAATTTAGCAATAAGTAATTAATGTTCCAGACAAATGTATGCTTTCCACACTAGAAGCCATTATTTTGCCTCTAGCTTGTGCATTCTCTAAGTTACTGAGATTGTTTAAGTGCATTCTGAGCTGTGGGCCTTTTGCCTTAAATGCTCCTACTTAAGTTCACCTCTTATTCATGCCCCATCAGCCTGCGCCTCTGGTTAACCACAGCCAGTGTTTGTGTCAGACTAAACCTGAGTCTCCTTGAACCTGCTCTGTCTGAGCACAGACGCTGAGGGCAGCTTAATTTAGCCCTCAGACAGACACCAGCTTCAATATCAGGCCACTTTAATTTAGAAAAACACAAACTTTACAGTTTTCCATAATCACACAACAACTTCATTACAAGGCACTTTGATTACTTCAGCTTTTACTCTGAGGGTCACAGGGAAAGGTGAACTACTAAATCATGATTTGAGTATTAACTACCTTTGGGCTAAATTACCACTGCCAATAAATACTTTCTCAAAGTGATGCTCAAGGATACACCTTCTCAGTTCAAAGCATTTTCTTGGGTTTAATGCCAAGCGTGTAGCAGCATTATTAAGGAATGAGTTTATAGCTGGAGTAAGAAGTGGTAGCATCATAACATTTGATAGCAGCATTAAATGTAGTTAACTAGGTCTTACTGATTGTACGTGCTTTTACCTCTGTATAGTATTCAGAGGTCAACTTATCCAATAGGAAGATCTGCTTCACTATAATAATCTCATAATTTTCTACCAACAACTACATTATGTGTAATACATGTAATTGAATGCATTTGAAACATCCTAGTATTAAAGAAGTTCACAGCCAAATTCACAGCGCCCCCATTACGCCCCACCTTGTTACAAAATGCATTACCACAAGCATACTGTATAAAGTGATATGCATAATACCTACTTTTAAATATAAACTGAGTACAAACTAGTTTGTTGTCAGATTATTTATCTTGGATATCTGACACAGATTAAATGTGTGACCACAAATGTATCTTATCAGATTTGACCTGTCTCTCTAAAGTTCAGATGGCATTAAACCCGCACTTACAGTTGGTTTATAAAAGTTTCTGGAAAAGTAATTTGTTTGCAATATCAGTTTTTTTGTTGGGTGCCACCTACCTTGGTATTGCTTGTGAATGTTCCACACTATGGCATTAAACTTTCCTTACATGTTTATTATTGTTAAAAAACATGCCTTCTACTGAGTGTGGGTAGCCTCTCCACAGATCTGTCCTGTACCTTGGCCTGGTGGTGTCATCTGCTTGTGTCTCAGGAGATCACCAAGTTTAATGTCATACTGTAACATTCCAGGCAAATCCAGCATCTGCATGAGGACCAGCAGAAGGCGGGCCTCCATCAGAAAAGTTACATAGTGCACCTTTAAAAATGTAGAAATACATAGGTTCATAAAGATAGAAAAGAGAAAGTGGAATGGACGAAAAAACACTGAAAGGAATGTGTATGGTTTTACTTGCCATTGTAAAGAACTAGACTGTGGTTGGATGTATCTCTGCTGTCCAAAATCAGCCTGTCTTTTTACAGTTTTATCTAGTTCATATTGTGTGTCCACGTGTTTCTATATTTGCATTTGTGCCTGTGTTTTTAATGTTAATGCTGATAAATAGTTGTTTTTCTTTTCTGTTTTTGAATGTCACTCGTGCTAACCCTCGCTCCTCCTCTACATGTCTTCTCCTCAGGGACCGCTGGAGTTCTTTGATGTCTCTGATTTGACGGAGGTTTTTTCCATTCCTTTTTGTCGGAGCTCCTCTTTGAATCCTGCCGTGATTTCCCAGTGAAAAATACCTCTCTGATGTCTACCAAAGCAGCAGCAGCAGCAGCAGCGGATGTGGCCATTTAAGTAAGTTTTTTTAGACCAGTGGTTCCCAATCTTTTTTATCGTACGTTCCCTTAAAGCGTTGTCTCTCACTCCTGAGTACCACCTATATTGTGTGCAGGTATTTTTTATTTTTTTTTGGTAGTTCTAAAATTGTTTACTAATACAGCCAATTATAACTATTATATCATCTTATTTTAATGATAATTATGTCAAAATTATCCTACAAAGACATTATTAAGGAACATTTTAGATTCAAATACACTTCAATTCCATCTTTTTTTAAATTTGAAACCATTCCCCCTGGCAAGTGCTCGTGTACCCCCAGGGGTCCTTGTACCTCTGCTTGGGAAACACTGTTTTAGGCCATGCAAAATACCCTACGGGACATCAGTGCAGCCAATACACTGGCCAAATATTGTGCATTATGAAGTGATGGTGTGTCTGTTTTTTGTAGATATGTGAGTTTGAGAAGTGCCAGGGACGAGTACAGGTAAGTATAAAACATCTTGATCAAACACGAATTATCTTCTATAAACCACTTGCCTTGAACCCTGAATATCCAGAACCCTTGAGGTATTTATTGCAAGTGCATACACATGTCAGTCTTTTAAACTACACTATACAATAAAGTGTTTTGATCAAATCTGATACCTTGTGTTTATTTTAGTGTTTGTAATGTGCTGGTGTATTAAGAACTGTATAGTCTAGTCTAAATGCAAATTTAGTCCATTGTCTTTATCTGACATTAAAATGTTTTGGCCCCTTAATACTACAGTATACGCAGAGAGGTCATGGAGTGAGTGGCTATGTTTACATCCATCCATTTTCTTCCGCTTATCCGGGGCCGAGTCGCGGGGGCAACAGTCTAAGCAGGGACTCCCGGACTTCCCTCACCCCAGACACGTCCTCCAGCTCCTCTGGTGGGATCCCAAGGCGTTCCCAGGCCAGCCTAAAGACATAGTCCCTCCAGCGTGTCCTGGGTCTTCTCCGGGGCCTCCTCCCGGTGGGACATGCCCGGAACACCTCCCTAGGGAGGCGTCCAGGGGGCATCCAGAACAAGAGGAGCCAGCTGAGGTGGCTCAGGCATCTGCTATGTTTACAAGCCAACCAAATATCTGATCTGATTTCTACAGTTTTGAAATTGTTACATCTGTTGAGTAATCTGATTTCTTTCCAATTGTTCACACCTGTGAAGGTTTTGAAGAGGAAAATTAAGCAAAAAGGGGCAAATTAATAATAATTTAAGGAAAAAATGTTAGTTTGAGAGTTTGAAGAGTTATTTTTAAATGTATTGTACTTTGTGCATACACACACACACACACACACACACACACACACACACACACACACACACACACACACACACACACACACACATTATTGGGTTATCTGTTCTAGTTATTTGATTTTTCTTCAAATGTAAATGTACCCAGTGAAAGAAATATCCAGATCATTTCCACAGTAATAAAGAAAATGTAATAACTATGTAACTTCAGGCATATTACTCTGCTATAGCTTTGATAAAATAATGGTTTATATATAGAGCTGTGGTTTTCAAAATGAGTCTGAATTTTGTACCATCATATGCTTATTTAATTGCTTCGAACATGTGAGGCTTTATAACATTGTATGTAAATTACTCAATGCTTGACAAAACCATGAATGGTGAAGATGAAACTTAGGTTAAAAAATATTTATTTCCACAAGGAGCGAACTGTATGCATAATTAACATAACACATTATTTTTCATTAAGATATAAGCTGTGACTTATTTGGTTAAATCATTTTATAAACATGCTTTATCCAAAATATACAAACATTACCACAACACACATTTTAAGAGGCCAATAATTTAAGTAATTTCACAACATTATAGATTGATTGAAACATTTATAAAGCTAAAACCTTTAACAAAATAAGATCCATGCAACAAATTGATGTCTTCCCCTGCCTTTTCTTCACAAGGCACTCAATTGATTACAATCACCCAGTTTCTAATATAAGTTATTGATCGTTCAGAGGCAGCAAGCTCCAGTTTAATATGGCTGTGTACATTGCTAAGTGCTTTGACCTTTTCCTCACAGACCTCCTATTCACAGGTGGTTTCCTGTCCTTAAAAACGACTTCTCTCTCTCTGCCAAAGAAAGCGAATAAAAACCCATCCATAAACCAGTTGAAAGGCTGCAATATTGGGTCACATAAATAAGACAATACCGCCTAAACCACTCGCCACATTTTTTATTTACGTCTCGTCACCAGATGTCGTTGTTCTTTGCCGTCTGCGTCTGCACGACCATTGTGAACATTTGCATAAATCACGTTTTATGGAGCGCGCTACGCGAAAACATGCACCGGACTAGATCAACCTTTTCAAATCGGGTTAAAGTGTTCATGCCACGCCTGTGTACAGTGGGCTCTCACACACGGAGGTACTGGAGGGCGGTAGGCTGGGTTATTGAGGGATTTGAGACTCGTGTGCCAGATGGTAGTCTTAACTTTAAGCTGTTGCGGCGATCATTGCTGTTTGCTTGGAAAAAGGGAATTAAAGTTGTAGTCACAGCGCCACGTGATCAAATATCTAGGTTCAACAAACATGAGATATAACGTTAATCTATCTGTGTCGTGAATTGCTTTTTTTTTTCTTTTCTTTTTTTTTTTTTTTTGAGCCAACCAGGTTCAGATCGTGACTGCTTTGAAGTGCGTCGGTCTGCGCATGCTCCGTGGCGCTGCCTGCTGTCATGTGGGCTCATTGTTTACATGCTGCCGAGATTTCACAGAGGGCGTGCGGACGTGCCTCTTTAGTCGTATCACACCTGTTTGGTTAGAAATGAAATAAAGGGTAGTATGAATGATTTATGGAGGTTTTTAGGGGAGTTTGGGGACGGTAGAGACGAGGCTCCTGGTTTGACTGGGATCGTTTCAGCACCACGGCCAGCTCCGGAGAGAACAAAAGGCGGATTTGCATCTTTTGATGTCAGGGAGTGTCCGTAAATTTATCGGCATCTACAAAAACGAAAACATTTGTGGACGTATTTTTAACATCATTTTACCTCTATATTTCACAGTTTGCAGGCCTATAATAAATCACGTCATTAATAAACCACATGGGGAATCTTTAAATAGACAAATAATGCAAATGGACTTTTAACAGCTTTTGCATTTATATCCCCTAATTATTTTCTCTTCTCATTAATCCACTTGAAGTTGTATTTGAGTGATTCACGCATGCTCGAGTAATCTTTATTGTCCTGGAACCAAGACGCCATTGCTCCAAAAATTCCTGTTTACTTCAACCCTCCATGCCCCACTTTACAGATAGACAGGCACAGTCTACAGTTGCAAGGAACCACAACTCTCCAAACTGCAAATGTAGGTTAATGAAATAAATATATATCTTCATCAACCTTATTTAAGCTAGGTCTGTAGGCTAGGTCTGTTATTGTAGGTCTTATTATTATTATTAGGCCTAGTTGACACAACTGACATTACCTGATCCATGAGTGAAATTTAGTTCTTTTAATTAATTCAACCATATAGACTAAGGAATATGCATATTCAGCTCTTTTTTTATAGTTATATGACCTATTTGCTCATGTACAAGTTTAATTTAGATTTTAAATGATATCATGCATAATAGAATATTAGAACATACACTGCCCGGCCAAAAAAAAAGTCGCCACCAAAAAAAAAGGTCACACACTCTAATATTTCGTTGGATCGCTTTTAGCTTTGATTACGGCACACATTCGCTGTGGCATTGTTTCAATAAGCTTCTGCAATGTCACAAGATTTATTTCCATCCAGTGTTGCATAAATTTTTCACCAAGATCTTGTAATGATGATGGTAGAGTCTGACCGCTGCGCAAAGCCTTCTCCAGCACATCCCAAAGATTCTCAATGGAGTTAAGGTCTGGACTCTGTAGTGGCCAATCCATGTGTGAAAATGATGTCTCATGCTCCTGAACTGCTCTTTCACAATTTGAGCCCGATGAATCCTGGCATTGTCATCTTGCAATATGCCCGTGCCATCAGTGAATAAAAAATTCATTGATGGAATAACCTGGTCATTCAGTATATTCAGGTAGTCAGCTGACCTCATTCTTTGAGCACATACTGTTGCTGAACCTAGACCTGACCAACTGCAACAGCCCCAACCTATTTACTTAGTTAAATCCAGGCGGCGACTTTTTTTTTGGCCAGGCAGTGTATTTCAGTGACTGGATCATGCTCCCCGTCTTGCGCTTTTGCGACGGTCCCTGGTTGCAGACATCGGCTCGTCCTACCCAGGGGAGGGATGGGTTTTTGAGATGGACAGGGAGGGAGACACCGGCTTACGACGTCAAAGCACTATAGACGCACACAACACACAGAGCAGAGAGCGGAGAGGAGCGGGGACAACCAGACTGCCTATTCCCCAAGGTCCTCTCACGGCAAGCCAAATTATCGCCCTCTTTCTCCTGTGCCTCCTGTTTTAGACCCACCAGCGAGGTTTGTTTAACATTTTTAGAGTAGATTTGACTGCCAAAATACGGAGCAACTGGGAGTCGGAAGCGCACATGACGAATAGCGGACCGTCGTTGGATGTAAATTGTGTTGTTTTACGCGGGGCCTATAACTTGTGATTCAAAGGCGCACTCATCTTAAAGACAAATGAACTGAATCGCTGACAACTGACAACTACATCAAATCGTGGGGAAAGAAAGAAGAGAGACACACGAAAGGCTTACTACTAGTCTTCGCCACGAGTAGCACCACAGGTATGTTGTTTGGCAATTTATTCCCTTTTTTGTCCTCCGTGTTTTTTTTTTGATTGAATGCGCGAAATCGTATTTGTGTCATCGTTATTGTAGTCACAAAGCGAGCGCAGGTCTCCAGCTGTGATGACTGTCATGTTTCATTTGAGGGGGATCGGCCTAGATGCGATTTAAATGCCAAGGAAAATTAATTCAACATTTCTTTTCTGATTGTGTTTGCTTTTGTGCACGCGTTTGACACATTCCTATTAGTTCTGTCCTGTGAGATAATGGTTTGGATGACCGCTCAACTCCTCCCTGAATTAAATGCCAAATGTTATTCGCAAAAACTGAACCTGTAGCTTTTATTTGTGTTTTGTTTGCAATGTATTAATCTGTAGTTTGGCACTTGTAATGGGTAAGTCCACTCCCTCCTTATATCTTGCCAAATTTACGTGAAAAAAACATTCTAATTGTTGCCTCATATAAACTACTGCTTTCGAATTGCATTACAACGCCACTGGGACCTCAGAAGCCTACCTCACTTACAGACCTTGACACAACCATTAGTCCCTATCTTTTACTGTACAATGAAAGATGACAAGCAGCCAATATGTGATGACTTCTTCTATAGGAAGCATTACTCATTCATACGTCAAGTAAAACGTTAATATAAAGGTCTATTTGATTTACTTTAAGATACGTTTTGAGTAAAAGGGGTTTTTAATCTGTAAAATGACTTGTAAAATGATTTCTAGGTTATGGAAACTACATTATAATGGCAAAGGCAGTATTTATAGCCTGCGAGTGAAAATTAAATATTTATGCAAAGTTAAATGTTTTATTTCTTTTAGTTAATTATGTAACAATGAGTTGCATATTATCTGTCAGGTAGTTTTTGTGTGTTTTGGCCTTGTTGATAATTCCGAGTAGGGTTATTTAAACATATAGCCTGTACTTGAACTATGAAAATGTGTTTTCTACAGCAAAATCAGATGAGTATTTGCAGTCTTTGTGCTACTATGGTAAAGACCTGTTGTGCTCAGAGTGCTTCCAGATGCTGTTAGCTGTGTAATGCCAAATACAGATTGCATGGGAGATCATAACTGACTTTATAGTACGCTTCTGTTTGTACATGCAACATAACGAAATGTAATATTGCCTTTCATCCATTTGATTTGAATAGTAATGTCAGATAGGCCTTGATGACTTGGGTTGATCATCATCCACGTCTAAACAAATTAACATGAAGACATGCACCGTACAGAGCTCTATTTGAATTTGAAATGATATTTTTACCTGTGAAATCTCTTGACCAATGAGCAACGTTATGCTATAAAAAGACTTGTTGACTCATTGTGGTTTGCTCTGCATCCTTTGACATTGTGCTGTGGAAAATGCCAGATGTAAAGGTAATATTTGGGTGTTTTACATATGTATTTTGGCTGGTCCTGTTGTATAGATGTCATTAAAACCGTCAACACTACGTTCCGACCTCGTTAGTAGTCGACACGGGTCATTTTTAAACTTCTGTATTTTTCATGTTCTAAAATCTCTTGCAATCTGATTCGGCACCTCCCCGCTCGGCCTCCTGTTCTCACCTCCTGTGTGGTGTGAAGTCAGACCCGCAGGCTCCTGTCTGCTCCTCCAAACCGCGTCCAAATCACTGTGTCCCTCCTCCAGGCTGCATGATATGAGAAAAACATGCAATATCAATGTTGAACAGTGCACCGTGTAATCATATCCCAAGTAAACAAATATCACTTGAGATTTTGTTCCTTGTAAATCTGTCCTGAGTCTTACAATATTCAAGAAGTTTTACTCATGATTTCCTCTTTTTAGTCCTAACCTGGTTTTACCCTTGGTTTAGTTTTTGTTAAGTTTGCATTTTGACACACTTTAATGAGTAACCATTTTATTGTTAAAGCAATATTCAAGAATCATCACATTGTCCTCATTATATTGTGCTGCCCTGATGTCTTTATGTGTTTATTATTGTAATATGCAATATGCTTATCATAATACTATTATGATACAGAAATATTTGGTACAACTTCATAATAACTATACCTGAATTAGCCTCAGTGAAGCATGAACAAAGACTTAATTCATAATGAACAAATAGTTTATTAAGAATGAGTCAGCTTTGGTACTATTTTAGGGGTTAGGACTTAGGGTTAGTATATTCATTTTCATTTTAATAGTCTTTGTTTATGCTTTATCAGGAGTAATTAAAGTGTAGTTGTTATAAAATGGTACCGGTTAAGTTTGCATTTTGACTCACTTTTATGTTTAACCATTTCATCGTTAAAGCAAAAGTCAAAGTTATCCATATCCACCATCATATGTTTTCCTCATTTTGTGCAGCCCTAATGTCCTCATGTTTTATTATTTTAATGCAGTTTCTTCCACCTTTCTTACCACAATCACTACTATTATGACACGTTTGAAGTATTTTGCCCTATTTTCTTACACTCCCTAACTCTCCTTCCCTCCCTCCTTCGTTACAGACTTCCCAATGAAGGAGCCTGACGCAATCAAGCTCTTCATCGGGCAAATCCCCCGAAACCTGGAGGAGAAGGACCTGAAGCCCATCTTTGAGCAGTTTGGGAAGATCTACGAGCTGACAGTCATCAAGGACAAGTACACTGGCATGCACAAAGGTACGCTCCGCCGGCTTGCATGATGGGAGATGTTGTGTTTATAAAGCACGTAAAGCAAATTAATGTGCTTTCAGTCAGTACAGTGTTAACAACAAAATCTAACGATGAAATGCAATCTGGTTTATGAAATCTGCAGCTGTCTGTGTTATTCTCATGTGACAAAAACTAGTACAAAATGTCTCGAATATTTTTTTTGACTGGAATTACTGAGGAAAAGGTATCCATATTAATCACGTACAAAAGCATGACTCTTGGCAGTAAACAGACCAATACGCCTTTTGATGAAAGGTGCACAATGTAACTTCTGTTTGTCTCTATGGCGATGTTATTTTTTATCTTGAATGTTTCGCAGTTTGGCATTAAACTTATCTACCTTGTATTTATTCAATTACAGGCATTTTTATTGCTTTGAAAAACATGCATTCTTACTGAGCGGGGTCGCCTCTCCACAGATCTAACCAGTAATTTTTGACATTTTCCATAGAGATTGATTACTTTAATGCTATACTTTGGAAAATTCCAGGCAAAGCTATAACATCTTCATGGTGAAAAGCAGGCGATGCTCCGCCCACAAGAAAAGTTCCATAGTGTGCAAGTATACATCTATTCATACATACTTTCATATCTTAGTACAGAGGCTTTGCACCATATTTGATACATCTACAGCCAAAATGGAAAAAGATAAAGTTTCATTTAGTATTTATTTATTATGCTTGGGGATGATAGTGGCTCTGCTGGCCTGATACCCCAGTGTGCCCTGCAGCTGGCTTAGATTTCCAGTAAACACACGAGTGAAGCTAGCCCTGGTCCCTTTAGAGAAAACATTTATGACACAAAAACCCACTGCATATCGTGGCCGGGCTACAAAAGAAATTCAATCATGTCTGTAATCTCACATATCCCTCCATTATTATGACAAATTTAATGTCCAACACTTCAGACTGAAGCCATTTTCGTTTCCTCACGAGCCACATAAACAAGAAGATATATATTTTACTTACATTTACATGTAATTAATCAATAGAAAGGTGTTTGTAATATGATATCTAATTGTGGATTAATTCATTATTTATCAATGAATTTCATATTATTTCAGATGCAGAGGACAAATTTCCCTTTGAGGCCAATAAAATATACCTTAACCTTATTTGTAGTTTTCTGGGAGGCTGTTTTAATTTGGAGTGTGGTTATCTTGATGTAACTACTCTTCATGAAGAGGCCAATTTATATATTTGAACAACAAAAATGCAAAGTTTTGTACAGCAAAATCACTTAACTATAAGACTTCTTGTGCTACGCTAAAGACATGTTGTGCTTACAGATGCTACTATCTCTGTATTAACCAATGGAAAATGCACTCCACATCCTCTATGCAATTGTCTTCATAGGAATCAGTGCATTTGATGATTAATTTAGTAACACTAGTCAGGGGATTTCTTTTCTAATATATACCATTCTTTCCTTTATAATAGCCAGCCACTAGCTTCAGTAGTCAGTGGAGAAAAAACTGTTTGGGAATATTTACATCAATATATAAAATTAAATGCATAATATTTATTGATTATACAACTCTGCAATCATTAATGTTTTAGTAAATGTATGCTTCTAATGCCATAAGGGTGGTGGGAAAGTTACTGTGCTGCCAAAGAACCACTGCATAATACAAAAGGCTATTTGAGTGAGAAGGCATCAAGCTATCACATGTTGCACATAGGTATTTGCATGTATTTAAACAGACAAAAGCTCATAAAATATAATTTGAGGTAAATAATAGTTATATACAGTCATCGAATGGTGCACTCACATTTAACTACCGTACAGCAACATAGCATGTGTTCTTAATGATTCTACTCGTATTTGGTGAGCACTGAGAGATCCATCATTTTTACAATGCCATAAGACGAGGAGAGCACTATGCAGATATCCCTATACACACAGATCCAATGTATTTAGCAGCTCCTCTGATAGATGAACTAAAGCTGGCATTAGGCTGCCATTGCTAATGAAGATCTGAGCCCAGAAAACAAAAGCTATTGTAAACCTATGAAAAAGAGCTATCCATTTGAGGGACGTATAGGCCAGGTGGTACCAGTCGGTCTGCACCTATAACACCTATTCTGCATATATTTACATATTCATGATTGGAGCGGGCCTAAAAGGTTAATGAAAGCCTTTTTCTATTATGTGGATCTGCATACATTTGGCCCATGTTAAATACTCATTGTGACTGCCTGTCTCTGAGCAGCCTTTTCCTAATGACATTCAGTGGATGATATTGGTTTGGTTTCACAGACAGGGTCAAAGTACGAACGCTTGATTAAAAGTGGGGGGCTTCTATAACATTTTAATTTGTAAAACTCAGAAGTATAAGATTTCAATAACGTGACAGTTCAACTAAATGCTTCAACCGATCAAATTGTTATTTTTAGGGACAAGGATAGACGTTATACTTTCTCTCAAACACGTACACATCTAATTCTGATTATGTTTAAACAGCAAAAATACAATTAGCGCAAATTAGTGTTACAATGCAAAAATCTCAACTTGATTTTGATTCTAAGGAATAAGCTCAGTACCACCACAAAAGGAGGTCATTTTCAGCACATAATTTCTATCCATTTATTCAAAATTACTGTTATCTTTAGTTCTAACAAAGGTCAAAACCGTTCTAAAACTATTCAGGAAAGGCCCACATTTTTTCAGTATCAATACCAGCTCAAATCTAGTCTAGTCTCAATGCTTCAGTGTTGATTAGTATCTGGGTATCATTTTTGATTTGTTTTTTATTTGACAACCGTAGTGCCAGTATGTTATTACATTAATTACAACATTCAGCCTATAGGTTCTCATAAAAGATCTTTTTTTAAGGTTTACTTAAAAAAAAAAAAACATTTTGAAGAGAATGTACAATTTCTGTGTCTCTTTAAATCACAAAGAGGTTACATGATTTGAACTTCTAACCATATCTGTCTTTTTGCTTATTACTTTTCTGAGTAATCTTGCTAAGTTCAGATGTATTGTCAGAGGATTATTGCAGTAAAGGAGTGGGCAGCCTTTAGCCCTTGAGCTTTATGTCTGAGTGACTCACCACGTTTGTCATAGGAAGAAACGTACACGTAGAAATGAACAGTTTTTCTCTACTGGCCCTATGGATTTTACGCTTATGTGGTAGGAAATATTCTCAAACTAGGATAAACCCAAAACTGTAACAGGGCGGGACAATCTTATGATTAGATTAGCCACTTGTTTTTTAAGTGGGATTTTGTTCACATACATACGTAACATTTCCTGGAGTGTTATCATTTGAGAAAAGACTGACATAAAAACTGCGAAACTAATACAACAATCCAGTGCATTTCAGACATGTTCGAGTGAAGGGTTAGCAGGAATTTTCAATACAAATAAATGACATTTTGTTGCCTGCAGTGGACAGTCTATTACTTAAACAACTGCGGTCTTTGTGATTTGATCATTGTGCCAACTCAAATTGCGATATTGATTTGATTAAAATATATTTTGCAGCCCTAGCATTAACAATATTATGATTTTATGTTATTGTACATAAATGTGTCATGCCAAAAATGCTACCTGATCTATGACTTATATGTTAACAATACTGAACCCCACAAACATACAGCAACATTTAACAATACCCAAATGTTTCCCTAAATAAATCTCCCTAAAACCATTTTAATTGCCCAAATACTTGTGACTAATTGATTATTCATAGATGCTCTAAACCCTGAGCTCCATGTGTCTCTGCCCACAGGCCGTCTGCCACAACATGACACTAAAACAACCAGAAATACAACTGAACCCCCCCCACCCCCCTCCAAAGAACATTATTTATTTGTCTAATCCTCTCTTTGCCTCCAGGATGTGCCTTCCTGACATACTGTGCACGTGAGTCTGCTCTCAAAGCCCAGAATGCATTGCACGAGCAAAAGACACTACCGGGGGTAAGTGTGTTGTTTTAACTTATTCACATGTAAAGCTATGGGAAATAGGGCAATGCATTTTAATCACAAGCATCATTCGTGCATATAATTTACTGTTTGTTTAACAGTTCCCCTCTTTATATTGTACCAGTTTGCCTTATTCAGATTTATTATAATTTTATTTGAAGCTCCGGGTGGGGATGTGCAATTAATTCAGCCATTTCATCTTGGGTATTTTTAAGACCAAACATTTCAAACGTTTGAGTTCAAACATTTGAGAAGGAAATTTGCCTATTTTGCTATTTAAAATTTTGCTATTTTGTCTTAAATGACAAAAAGTGTGTATTGTTGATGTTCAGAAAGTTAAAGTAGGAAACCATTTTAATTTGTTTTCAATAAGACAAAATGCAATTCAATCAAAAATCGTCATCGATCAATGTGAGGAAAAGTATTGTCACAGTAAGAAGCCTTCTGTGGGGCAACAGTGGTTATAGGAGGGTATATAGTAAGTGGACTATTATCCTGTGGGTTTGTAGTTCAATTCCAGTGTATGCTGTTTTTGTGTTCATTGGCAAGACTTTGCATTTTCACTGGACAGTAAGTTGATATGAAAAAATAACAACAGGTCAGTAATGTGTTTACAATTTTGTACCAATAAAGATTATACTGCGTAATCGTTTATCCAAATGGTTTTCTAGCCCCAGGTTTATGCTATTGTTTTCTGAATGCCCCCACACACATTCACAGTGGCACGGTAAAACTAACTGGGTTTGACATGCAGGCCTGACTCCCCCTTAGCCGATACATGCTCTTATAAAGGTCAGTCTCTCTTTCTCTCTCTCCTCCTCTTCTCTTTCGCTCGCTCTATGAATCCTCATTCCTTTCCTCTCTCTCTCTCTCTCTCTCTCTCTTCCTCCCTCCTCCCCCTCTCTCTTCTCTCTCTCTCTTTCTCCCCCTCTCTTTGCTTCTCTCTATCCCTTCCCATTTCTCTCCGTGTCTCTCTCTTTCTCCCTCCCCCTCTCTTGTCTTCTTCTCCTTCATTTCCTCTCTCTCTCTCTCTCCCTCTCCCTCTCCCTCTCTCTATCTCTCTTTCTTTCCCCCTCTCGTCTCTCTCTGTCTTTCTCCCTCATGTTTCATATGTGATGCATCCAGACATATTCATCCCGTTTACCCATGAGTCATAGCGCTACATGTCACGAGTCTAAACAGACAAACGGATGGATAGTTGGAGCTGGATAGACTTTGCCAGCCTGTTTTCCTGTGATGTTAGCTTCCCTTGCTCCTCTGAATCCTAATCAAAGTTAAACCTGGCTTTATTAGCATAGCCAGGCAGCAGGTGTGGTGCCAAATGACATTTCCAGAGCGAAATGTGACGTGACAGGCGCGTCTATATAATATAAGCCTATGGTATATGTGAGACAAGGCGACCAGAATTACTAAGACACTGTGTGCTCTGCTTCCTCTTTTCACAAACACGCTGCTGCCCCTGTTCCCTTTGGGTTATTTTGGTGGAAATCTATCATTCACTTCGCTTTTTTTAATCCCAAAAGACAAGACTAAACTGCATTTG
>KN470373.1:2179-12431 GCA_000787095.1 Periophthalmodon schlosseri | reverse complement strand
TAAAGCTCACAAGAGTCAATTTTGTCTTATAGGACCTTGAAGACACTGGCCCCATCTCGCAATGTTATTTGGGATTTGGTGCCAAGGCTCCGACTCAAAGACACTCATCCAACTGCATTACACAAGCCCTATTACCACTAAAAAAACTAAAAAGTGAGCAGAGATTTGTAAAAAGATTCAAACTATACAAAAGGTTCATGTATCCCATCACATATTCTCTGCATTGCTTTACAAACTGTTGATGTGTCCTTGGGCAAGACATTCACCCACTTTTCTATCAGGAAGAGCCCAGTGAGAGCACTCAGACTCTCTTTTTCATGGGCACCCTGTTCAAATACAGAAAAACGCACAAAAAAAGTAGAAATAAGTATACAAATTCATTTAAAACATTAATAATCTGGTGATAAACATTTATACTCACACCTGCTCTTTTTAAAGTGCATTTGTGGCACCAAAATATCCAATTTTGTTTGTCCTTGAAATACATTCCATTTCCGAGAAGCAAAATAACTAAAAGTCTTTTTTCTATCTCAGTTGTGGTGCGGTCAGCCCTTAGACAATCATGACATCTTGTATTAAAAGTTCCCGTATCAAAGTTCAACAAACACGTGAAATATTCCGACTGTCTATGAAGTAGCCCTTTATAAATACGTTTTACATTTGGTGCGATGGTCGGGGAGGCTGAAGGCTCAGAACAGCAGCCACTTCACTTCATTCTGTCCAAGAAAAATATCAACACCATTCACCATTACAAGTGCACTCAACTCACACAACTTGATCCAAAAACATGTTTCCAAGTTACATAACAGACCATTACAACACATTATAATTACACTGGTTGACAGGCACCACAAACTCACAAGTCGAAACGTGTCTGTATCGTTTCATATTCACAGCACACACTCGTTCTATGCTCTGCCTTCGTTGCTAAATCAAAATCACCAAATAGACCAGAAATAGTGAGGAGTTATCCCTTCTTCCCTTGCCTCCTTGCCTCCTTTCCTCCCTCCTCCTCCTCTTCTACCTGTTTGTAAATACGATGTTTTCTCCATTTAATGAATGTGTTAACCTCACAGGCCGCACTGACTGACTCCTCTCTCTTGAATTACCTCAGCCATAAAGGTTAGCATTGTTTATTGCTGTGTTTGCTCTTTATCTGGCAACAGGATTACCTCCGAACTTCTAAACTAGTTTTCTCAAAAGTTTTATGACGCTCTGTACCACGGGCCATTGAGGAAATTGCATTGGATTTGAAAATTCATTTCTTTAAATCTGTCTGCTGTGTTTTGAAAGATAAGCGGTAGTACACAGACTTCCCTGTTCATAGATATAATACTGTTTTAAGTATGTTTTGGATGGAAATTAATATAAAGTAATAGAAAGGTGCAAGGTGTAACTTTTCTGGTAAATCTTCCACCATGGGCTTGTCTCCACGGAAACGTTGTAGCTTTGCCTAATAAAAACACCTGTATTTGATCATTAAATTTAAGTTAAGTTTAATGCCATACTGTGGAACATTCCAAGCAGGTGGCCTACCCTCCACCTTAAAGAAGAAGATCGGAACTTCACTGTAAAACTTGTCCAAATTGGTACCACTTCATAATAAATACACCTTAATTAGTCTTATATCATTATCAGGGTTAAGAGCTAGGGTTCGGAGTTAGAAGCTAGGGTTAGGAGTTAGGGTTAGGAGTTAGGGTTAGGGGTTAGAGTTAAGAGATAGGGTTAGGGGTTAGAGTTAGGAGATAGGGTTAGGAGCTAGGGTTAGGAGTTAGAATTAGGAGATAGGGTTCGGATGTAGGGTTCGGATGTAGGGTTCGGATGTAGGGTTCAGAGTTAGGGTTTCGGAGCTATGATTAAGAGCAAGGGTAGTAGCAAGGGTTAGGAGCTACGGTTAGGAGCTACGGTTAGGAGCTAGGAGTTAGGGTTAGCCTGACTCATTCTTATTACACTTTTTGTTCATTATGAAGTAAGTCTTTGTTCATAGATAAAAATATTAAAAGCTATTATAAAGTGAAACCAAAAATTGTCTGAACCAGGACTTGCAAATTATGAGTTGAAAAGATTTGCGTAGATTTGACTTTGGTCTGTGCTGTTAATTAAAAACTTGAATTAAAATATTTGTCATAGAGCCAGTGTTGGGAAGTAACTAAATATGTTCTGAGATTATTATACTAATTTTGAGTAACTGTTGTTCTGGTACAGTTACTTTTTAATTTGATGGTATCAGAGTACAGTTACTTTTTTAAAACCAAAGGAACACATGGCGGTACTTGATCACACAATTTAGGCTTATTAAAATATAAAACCCAGTTCTTGTGGTGAGGCAGGTGTGATTTTTCCTTCTCTGATCAGTGAAACAAACAAAAACCTGTTTTCAATCCTATGTTGCATCTTCACTCTATAATTTAAAGCAACTCAATGTAAAAGTATCCTAAGTATTCAGAATGCTGTACTCTGAATGGACCATGTACCAGAATACGTTACAAAATTTGAATTCATTTATTCAGTATTCTGTAACTAAACACATTTTCAAAGTATTCTCCCATCATTGTTTATAGCAAACTTGGTCCGACTCTCTGAAGCTCTTTCACTTTCACCAAAGTCACTGTTTCAGCAGCTGAGTCAACATGATGGACGCACACCCTGCTGTTCCAACCTGGCAACGCATGATGTTAAACAAACAAGTCTCTTTTTCATTTCATCACATCCACAAATATTTTACATTTATTTCTTTATTATTTCAATTATAGCAATTAAACTGTATTATTATATTAGCTGTTTTTGTATTGTCTGTGTAATCGCCCAGGTATGATCCATAGTAAAAGAAAAAATTCAAATCTGTCAACTGGACAAAAAGTTGTAGGAGTGAAGACGTTTGGCTGCTCGTCCAAGTCGCTTCTTCAGTTCTGGTCAGATTACTGCTGGACACTGCCTTATATCTGTCTGGAGGGAGGAGCTAACTACACTGAAGCTAACGCACCTAACACACCTGTTGTTTTTAAGCCACTGCGTCCACTTCGTTTGCCTTGTTGATAGCATCTTCCAAAAATACGTATTTATAGGCAACATTTTGAAGAATGTCTTGGTTCTGTTTTGAGAAAGTACAACTGAACTGTTTTTCCAAATTCCTGAGTTGCATCCAGGCGATATCAAAGGTGTCCGAGTGGGATATGTGCTCCAAATACACTACAAAGAAAGCACATGTAGCAGGTTTAGACACAACAACAATATCAGTGTGGACTTTATACTGACTGAAAACATCTATATCTGCCTCTTACTCTATAGATTTGGTTCTGCTGTAGTTTTGACAAAGTCCTGGTTTAATCTTGGTTTAGCCCTGGGTTTGCCTTGTTTTTCAAATGTCTTGGTCAACAAAAGATCTGCCCTGTGCATCGATTAATCCATTAAAGGTGAGGATGCAATGGCACCGGTAAAAGCTGTATATCTATGTGAACACAAATATCTTCAATGGATGAAAGCAGTGGGAAGGCTCATTAAACTATCCACTGGGGATGGGACAACAAACAATAACATCGTTTATCCTGATAAAAAGGGTCGACAATAATTGTTTGTGGGACGTTTTATATAATCGTGATAATCGCCAACAAAGATAATCGCCATTGTATCACCAGAATGTGCTGAAAAGAATGACCTATCCACAGGGGAGTCAACAGGGGGGGACAAAGGGGTCTGTTGTCCGGGGCTCCAGGGTCTTAAGAGCCCAAATTGGACCCCTCTTCCTATTAATTTGTATTACAGGGGGGCCATGTGTGGCTTATTGCCCCGGGCCTCTAAATTTCAGTTGACGGCCCTGCTAATCCATAATATTCTCTGTTAAAGTTATAATTATTCATATCCATAACAACTTTAATCATTATCATGATATAATCGTTAATCGCAATTATTTTGGCCATGATATTCGTCACACAAAATTTCAATACGGTCCTCTGTCTGCACTCTGTGGGTCCTCTTTATTTGAGGGAGTTACTGCAGCCCAATACTCCACCCAGAGCCCTGAGGTCAGAGGTCAGCTATGTCCAAAGCCAGGCTCAAGACCACAGGAGACAGAGCCTTTTCTGTGGCAGCACCCAGACAATGGAACAGCGCCCTCTGCCTGTCAGATCCTCTCAGTCTAGACTGAAAACCCACCTCTTCTCCCTGGCATTTAATACTAGCTACACAAAATATCTTGGTGTTTTTTTTGTTCTGTTCCTGTGTATCGTGTGATCTGTATATTTGTTTTTGTTGACTTTGTATGTGAAGCAATTTGGTCAGCTGAAGTTGGTTTAAATGTGCTATAGAAATAAACTTTTTTTTAAATTCAGGACTACAGGTCCAGCTCTACCTGTCTCTTAGGTCATGACTTAATCCTGTTTTAAATGTGTATCCTTCCCATCACTATTCCATTTTACTTTCGTTGGGTTGAGATAACCCCTGATGTGTGTGTTTGTACAGAAGTGCTCATGTGTCCCAGTTACATGCTCACTCTGTTATTCATTATAGTGACATGCAAGAAACACAACAGCTTGATCCACTGGCAACAAACACTTCACAGCCACATTCTACTAAGGACACTCAATATTAGACCTACACAGCACTCACTTTGTATTACTGGATCTGTGGTTCTCAAAATGTGGTCCAAGTGCTCAGATTGGTATAACAGCTTCTATTCTAGTCCTGGTCCCGTCCAAAAGCGTTTACCTTGGAGAGTTTGCTTTAATTTACTCCTAAGTATTAGCATGTCCCTGTTTAGTTCCAGTCTTTTTCTCTCGCCCCTCTTTTATCAGTGGTTACCTTGGCGACATCCACATCCGTCTCCTATACCTCACGAACTAATAAGATGCGTTTTATTTGCTTTACGCTTAATATAGATGTAAACAGTGATCAGTCTGAATTACTTTATAGAAGCCGCTATGTGCAGTGTTGGGAATAACTGAGTACATGTACCAAAAATATGTACTCAGAATACTAATTTTGAGTAACTGTTCTGGTACAGTTACTTTTTCATGTGGTGGTATTTAGGGGTGTGCAACAATATTGAAATATCGATATATCGTATAGTTTAATTTAATGATACAGTATCGATATCGTGGGCTGCTGTATCGATATTGTTTTTGTATATTTTACCAATTTATTCTGTCACAGCTCTATTGTGTGCCTTGTTTAGAGGAAAGAAACTTGTTTATGCAACACATTTGATTCACTGTTTTGATTATTAAAATAGGTGCATTTTACATTAGCTTTGCATATATAGGGGTTTAACAAAAACTTTTAGTATCACAGTTGTTTTGTTTTGTTAAACTGCACATGTCCCTGTGTAAATGTGGAGCTCGTATAAACTGTGGATGAATCATATTGACCAGTGAAACAGTCTGATGTGTTCTTCTAGTTAGTAAAATGCACAAAACAAAATGCACTTTATGTTCATTAATCTTCAGTAAACAGAAGATAAATGCACCATTAATGCTTATTTTTTGTAAAAATGGGGTTGATCAGGGTCACGAAAGCTTATATTTTTCACTGAATCGTATTGAATCAATTTGAAATATATCGTATCGAATCGAAAAAGTACTGTATTGAGAAATGGATCATACCGTGGCCTGTGTATCGAGGTATGTATCGTATCGGCAAAATCTTAATGATACCCAGCCTTAGTGGTATTCAGAGTACAGTTACTTTACTACACTGAAAGAAATACTTGGCTGTATTTCATCATGTAATTTTGGCTTTGAACTGCACAGTATTAGTGAGAAAAATAGAAACACAGTTCTTGTGGTGATTTTTCATATGTGTATATGTAGACTTATATGTATATGTATATGGTAGAGTGGTTTGGTTGGTAATAAAAATTAATTGAAACTGATTATTATGGAAAATTGTTATGTGCTCGGTCCATTCATGCCTTATTCACCAACTGTGAGTCAATTTAATCTGAGAGACTTGGAAGAGACGTGCAACTAAGCATTTTCAAACATTCCTTATTTTGGCTAAACAAATGTAATATATTTCTCTCTTTACTGTTGGCCAGGATCAAATTGGTCAAAAATAGGGACACTTGGGACATTTCTTGCATAAAACTGGGATAAGTCACTGGTTTTGTATCTGCTGGGACAGAGGACACAAGGCTCAAAACTGGGACTGTCCCGGGTCAGTAGACAAGTCCGGATTCCCCCAGTATATGGTTTATTATCTCCAAAAACTAGAGTAAAGGCTGCTTCCACACAGAACAAACTTTGCACATTAACCGACCCATAAAAACACCAGAACTAGACACGACCAAAGGTGAAAGATCACGCGCCGGAGCCCAGACAGTTTGGATGAAAAGAAGTGGGTTATCTCTTTGATGCGCATCTTGCAACATCACAGGCAGATTACGCAATGCCAGAATGTAAACAAAACAGGCTAATCGAGTTTAAACAGAGGACCCTATAGGCTGATACCAACTATTAAGAGCATATAGTGTGTGTGTGTGTGCGTGTGTCTGTGTGTCTGTGTGCGCGCGTGTGGACTTAAACCTGAGTAAACTGATACGCTTCTTACTCCAGTCCCCACGCGTGCGCTGGTCATTCATACAAGTAATGCTAACTAAACGCTCGTTACGTGCTCATAAAGAAAAAATGCAATTCAGAGTGGCCCTGCTCCAGATATACACCGGTTACTCGTTTCATATCATCTCATTTTTAATCGATCCACGGTTATTGACAAGCGCGTAAAGTTGGAGAAGTTGCGAGAGCGTTTAGCATTTTTGTTAGCAACTCTGGCTACCACAAAAAAAACAAAACCTTGAGTAAGCAGCGTTTAAGTACACGTTATTACACAGCAGCCAGACGCACACAGACACACACAGAGGTAGATCTGTGTCCACGTTAAACGCACGTTGACAGCTCACGCGCTCTCATTCATACTCGCGCGCACATGCCCGCTCCCCCCCTCCAGTGCAGTACTCACATGCTGGCGCTGTGGAGGTGCCTTTAAACGAAGAAAATCCGCTCTCAAGTCACCGGACACCGAATGTAAACAGTGCGCTCTCAAAGTGTGTTGTGGGTCCCTCTCTGCTTGCTAACTTCACACGCGCACAGACTCAGAGGAAGAAGAGGAAGAGCGCAGAAAGGGGGGCTTATGGACACACACTGGAGTGACTTCGGGACGCCACGGGACGGCCGAGCTGCGTCAACACACGCACCGGCACGCACGCACGCACTTGCTCAGTCCCACATGTGCTGTCAAAGGAGCTAGGACTCTGCAGCTAGTTGCTAACAGTCTATGGGAGCTAACGTGGCTAGCAGCTGGCTCGGTCTGTCTACGTCTAGCGGATATAGGAGTCTTCTGCGCCTGCCTCGGCTCTGCTCTCTGCTAATCTGCCTCTCCTCTCTCTCCTCTAAGCTTTCATCCCTCTCCGTGACATGACGCCACCGAGCACGCCCCCCGCTGCTCTCAGCCAATCAGAGGAGAGAACGAGGGCGCACGCACGGAGCGGCAGCGTTTGAAGCGCGCGATCCACTGAATAACTAATGCGTAATTATTATGCAAGGCCACCTAATACACGATTACATTGACGTCTTTATATTCTCAGATCATTCTGGAAAGGTCTTCTAAATATCTAATTAAAAAACACATTAATTGCATTTTTTTTATCAGCAGTTTGAGAGATCTGTGTTGGCCCTATCAGTTATTTCCATGGGGTATTTGCAACCAGGCGTGGTGCCCAAACTTGAAACCCCCTTTTACATTATTTCTTGAGTGTTGAGCCAGATAAGTCGGCCAGCTTGAGATATGAAAGTCCGAGGCAAGAGCTTATAAGAAACACGGCTTAGACATTCTAAAGTTTACCAGTGGGAAGAACACAGGAGTCTTGGGGCAGTTAAAACACAATCTCATAATGTAATAAATGCACTGTAGAGAGAAAGTGATGCGCAGTTGTGAAGCCCATCTTTGTTTGAAGTAGAACGGGTTTTAAAAAGACTAGGGTTTAATTACAGCCACTTTAAATGGGTCTTTGTGGCTCTGCCTTGAAAACTGCACAATAGAACCGTGGCATTTCTCCAAATACACTGCTCCACCACAGAGCCAGAGGTGAAACCAGTCGGGCAGCTTCTGTGGATGAAAAAAACCTCTGTGTTGAAGTCATAATTTGATTTGATTCCAGTTTAATGCTTAACTTAACTGAATTTTTATGATGAATTATTTGTATTGAATTTTACAGTTTTGAACAATCAAGAACAAAGCTATGGTAAGCTTTAAAAAATGTATTGTAGTATAACTTTTTTAAAAATCATTCCTATTGTGCTTGTGTCTATAGTTCTAATCTCTGACACCCGTTGATCATTATGTTATAATTTGCACATTTTAAATCACAATATTCATCTAAAACGACTTAATAAAAGAAACAAGTCCGCTGACTTCCGCGTTAGAAAACTGCAGTGCCCAATGGGAGCTGACGTCGCCGTAAACGTCATCACAACAAAGCGCCGCATGCTGTTAGCGCCCCCTATGTATAGCTGCACATCACACTAGCGAGCAGCCCATGTTTTTCATTTGTACCAAAATGACGACGCGACGCTGCCGAATCCGATGTGTATCACCTATTAAGAAAATAAAACTGGATAAGGAAGTGCGTACGTCGCAGTGGGCGTGTACGTCGCAGTGGGCATTACTGGTGGAGGTGAAAACGGGGGTTGATCAGCCAAATGGCGTCTGGAAAATAAGCAATTAAAGATTACTCAGACATGAATCACTCCAAAAACAACTTCAAGAGGGTAAACGAGAAGGAAAGTCTGATTTAATGTTTTCTGATACTAATTAAAGTGCATTTATGCTGCCTCTGTGGGGGCTCTCTACACTACCTCAGTTAGTCTTAGTTAATAAGAAAACATTTGCACTTTAAAAAATGGTTGCAGTCATAAGTTGGGCACACAGACACACACACACACAAACAGATTATTTCTCAATGTGTGTTTGTTCACTTATCGACTGCAGATAAAACCCTGTGTCAATGACATTCCAGAGAGGGCACATTCAAACTTAATGTGCAAATCAGAGGCTCATTCAAACCCTGCGTATACTTCAGACATGACACAGTTTACACTCAAAGAGCTGCCAGCTCATCAATATGTCACTTATAACTGCCTGAGCCGGCTCTGTGATTACTATTCCTCTGCAACTTTAAATCAGTCCTATTGTGCTTGTGTCTCTATAGTTCTAATCTCTGACACCTGTGGATCATTATGTTAGAATTTGCACATTTTAAATCGCAAAATATTCATCTAAAACGGCTTAATAAAAGAAACAAGTCAGCTGATTTCCGTGTTAGAAAACTGCATTGCCCGATGGGAGCTGACGTCGCCGTAAACGTCATCACAACAAAGAGCCGTGTAGCTGTCGGCGCCCCCTATGGATAGCTGCACATCACACTAGCGAGCAGCCATTTAAAAAAAAATTTGTACCAAAATGACAAAGCAACGCTGCCGAATCTTACGAGTATCACCGATTAAGAAAATAAAACTGGAGAAGTAAGTGCGTACGTCACAGTGGGCGTGTACGTCACAGTGGCGTGTATGTTCACAGTGGGCGTGTACCGGTGGAAGTGAAAACGGGGGTTGATCGGCAAAATGGCGTCTTGAAAATAAGCGATTAAAGATTAGTCAAACATGAATCACTCCAAGTACAACTTCGAGAGGGTGAACGAGAAGAAACAACTAGAACATGGTTAAACGCTCTGAAAAGTCCATTTTGCAGAATAGGTCTGATTTAACCATTTACATGTCAATATTTTTGTTTCTTCCTGAAAAGGCTGTGAAGGAGAGATGTGCCAAGTGGGCCAATCACGCTGTGCCAAACTGTTACATCACAGCTATTTGTAACTCTGGCCACAATGAATCTGAGGGCAGGAATTTCTCCAAACATTAACTGTGTCGGACTTGTTGGCACATTTGAATTTTAATTATTTGCAGAATAATTATTAAAGGGCCCATATTAGGCTATTCTCTGATCTCTGCTCTAATGTTGTTTCCTCATCACAAACAGACCTGGAGTTGTGTTTTGTTTCATTCACACATGTTTAACACACAAACCCTGCATATTTAGACTGAGTTCTTCTCTCAAACAGAAAACACTCTGTTCCACCTTGTGATGTCATGTGGTAATACAGGAAGTGCTCCACTGTGTTTTTAAACTCCATACACCTTCACTAGATTTGGATCATTTCAGACCTGGAATTGTCAATCTCTACTGAACTAAAGGTAAAAGGAGC
>JACM01077205.1:0-14795 GCA_000787095.1 Periophthalmodon schlosseri | reverse complement strand
TGTTTTTATATGTAGAACATTTCAGTGTGTGGAGTTAATATTTACTAAACCTCAAAATTTGCCTTAGCGTTAGCATTGTGACACAAACACAACATTTGTAAACACAGAAGTGACCTCCATGTTGTGAGTGACATCTACCGGCAGCTCACTGTCCACTGCGTTATCTAAGTGTTTATTAATTTAAGCGTGACTCTGCAAAAACCCCATAGAGATACCACTGGACAGGAGGCAGTGATGCTAACAGGGAGGTTGCGAGGTGCTGTTGTGCACAGAGACTATTTCAGCAAAAAAAGAGCAGTTCTAAAACTTTGGTCGAGCTTGTCCTGGAAAAGTCCTGGTTGTGTCATCATCTACTTCTGGTTGAATCCTGGTTTAGGTCTGGCTTAGACCTGGTATAGTCCTTGTAGTCCTTGCTTAGACATAGCCTGGTTGAGTTCTCACTTAGACCTGACTTACAGTGGTGGTTTAGTCCAGTTTTAGACCTGGTTAAGTCCTGGTTTTGACATGATTTAGTCAGGAAAAGAACTTTGAAGTGTTTTGCCCAAGGACACAATGACTATACACATTTGTGGGATGGAACCACAAACATCCTTGTTACGAAGTCCAACTCAGACAATATCTAGCATTTAGTAGGTCAGTTTTTGGGTAAATTACAGGATGCTGCATTCCCCAAGCTCGTACCTGCTCATGCAAAATCAGTCATGTTCATGCTTTTTGACAAACAGTTAACATAAAAAAGTCTCCAAGACAAATGTAATGTCATTCCAGGTTTGGACATGGTTAAAGACTTCAGACACAGTCACTGAATCTAAACAGGGAGACAAAATGGAGGATGCACATTCCACATGAACTATGCAGCCAATAAAATGTTTACCATGAGAATCAGCAGGGGATCTGGGCACTGGATAACAAATACATTTTAGAAATATTTAATTTTAAAAAAGCCTTAAACTATTATGTATTACCATTATGTGTAAAGTGATCGTACCTGCTCCTTGTTTGAGCTGGTTGGTGACGGCGCTGGATGTGGCCACTTCAGGAGCCTCCTCGATCAGATCTAGAAAAGAGAGATCAGGAATAATTCTACACAATGTAACGTTATAAATAACTTAAAGGAACTGATTTGATTTTATAATCTATAAATATGACCTAACTCTGTCCCCAGATACGAGGTAAACATGTTCCAATGCTGAACCCCATTTAGTCTCTCTGATCTGAATGGTCACTACCTAAACCCCAGCACCTGCAGTCAGTCATGACTCAGTGCTAGTGAAGCCTCTGCAGCTCAGTGAGTGAACTGTGGAGGTTCTTTCACATGAGGCCTGTCCATAAACTGAGAATGAGACACACTTGTACGTGTCTCTACCTGCAGGACACACAGGGTCAGATGTGCTTTGATATAATTGTACTTATTTGTTGCGCCATCGGCCCCTCCCACCAATAGCGCTCACTTACACTCCACATTCATACTAGGCAAGGTGGGTGAAGTGTCTTGCCTAAGGACACAACAACAGTTTGCACTAGAGCCACTGCTGCCCCACTGTGGCACCTGGTATTCCAAGCGGTCTCCCATCCAAAGACTAACCAGGCCCAGCCCTGCTTAGCTTCAGAGACCAGATGAGATCAGGCTTTCAGTTTGAGGGACAGAACCAATAGCATGTTGTTATAATAGTTTGTACCACTAGGGGGAAGTATGTGACCACAGTACAGTATTGTGTAGTACCTGAGGGTGGGATGAGCAGTTTGTGCCACTAGGGGGCGGTAAGTACCTGAGGGGGGTATGAGCAGTTTGCAGGGCAGGGCCAGTGGAGTGATGGCATGTTGGTACACCAGAGCAGAGAGGCAGCCTGGAAATATACAAATACACAAATACACAGATAAGAGGGTTTAAAATATGGTGTACATTTTAAATAAATAAAAGTGTGATGACTGACCGAAGTATGGCTCGTTGGGGCAGCCCTTCAGCTTGACTCCTTTGGGGCTGCTCTCAATCAGGAAGTGCCTCACCAGTTCATTACTCAGGTCTCCTATAAACACAGACAGAAGTATGTTACAATGTTGTTTCCTCATCACAAACAGACCTGGAGTTGTGTTTTGTTTCATTCACACATGTTTAAAACACACAAAAAGAGTTCTTCTCTCAAGCAGAAAACACTCCGTTCCACCTTGTGATGTCATGTGGTAATACAGGAAGTGCTCCACTGTATTTTTAAACTCCACACACCTTCACTAGAATCATTTGGATTATTACAGCCCTGGAATTGCCAATCTCTACTGAACTAATGGTAAAATGCAGCTGTTAACTTGAAAACTACCACTTCATGACATCACACGGTGGAACAGAGCATTTTGAGCTTTGGCGATGCAGACAGACTAAAGGATTACTCAAACATGTCCTGTTTCACTCAGAACTAAACAGTTTATAATTAGATGCAGACAGAACACAGCTGACATGTTTTGACCACAAGAGCTGCTCATACAACACATCTGTACTAGGACGGGACACATTATGCTCAGATACATGGGAAAAATTGGGTGCAGGGCCTTTAAATCCATTCTTATCTGCAGTGGTATACAAAAACAGTAGAGCAGATGTAAGTACCTTTCTTGGAGGAGTGCACGGTGGGAGGGGGAGAGGCCACCTTCATGGCGAGTCCGTACGCTCCTTTAAACGAGTGACTGTCTCTGATCACGAACGCTCCGGGCTCCTTCTCCCTCAGCAGAGCGATGGCTGAAAACAAGGCACATATGGACCTTTAACATCAGTTACTACACACACACATACACACGTACATACACACGTACATACACACGTACATACACACATACATACACACATACATATTGGTTTAAAGTGCACGACATGACTATGTTTTTGAGGAGGTAACGACATTATAACATGATTTAAAGCTTATAAGAGTCCATGTTGTGTAATATAGGACCTTTAACATCACGTCTGATCCAGGCCTGATGTAAACGGGGGCTGTTTCTGTTTTGAGATGAACTGTTTTAACATGAGATGGACTTGCACATGTTTCTAATGCCCTCCATGTGTTTGGACCTGAGCCTCGGTGAAAACCCCACACAGCATGATGTCATCCAGGGACACACTGCCCAAATGCTGAGGCATAAAGACCTGGTTCAGTCCTGGTTTAGTCCTGGTTTAGTCCTGATTTAGTCCTGGTTAAGACCTGGTTAAAACCTGGTTATGACCTGGTTCAGTCCTGGTTCAGTCCTTGTTTAGCCTTGGTTTAGTCCTGGTTTAGTCCTGGTTTAGTTCTGGTTCAGTCCTTGTTTAGTCCTGGCTTAGTGCTGGTTAGTCCTGGTTTAGTCCTGGTTTAGTTCTGGTTTAGTCCAAGTGCAGTACTAATAATAATTCCTGGTTACTTAAACTTCTGTAACTTTTTTAGGTGTAGGAGCTTACCACCTGCTTGTCTCCATGGAGATGTTATTTCTTCTGCATTGGATGTTTCACAGTATGGCATTAAACTTGAATATTTTTTTATTTAATCAAGTAGAGGTGTTAGAGTTGTGTGTACCTCTAAAAACATGCATTCTTATTGTAAACAGCCTCGGCTCTCCACAGATGGAGTCAGTTGTTTGTCTCCATGATGCAAGGTTATTGCCATACTGTGGAACATTCTAGCCATATAATGCGCCTTAAATTCCTGGTTTAGACCCGTTTTAGTCCTGGCTTTGTCCAGTTTAGTCCTGGAATAGATCTGGTTTATCCCATATTAGATGTTCTTGATTTAATCCTGTTTCAGTCCGGTTTTTATCCTAGTTCAACCTAGTTCTGATTTAGTCCTGGTTAGACCTTGGTTAGTCCTGGTGTAGTCCGGCTTTAGCTCTGGTTCAGATTCTGGTTTAGTCCTGGTATAGATTAGGGTTTAGTCCTTCTGTATCCCGACTTAGATCTGGGGTCAACGTGGATTTAGTCCTGATTCAGTTCTGGTTCAGTCCTGATTTGACCTCTATTAGTCCCTATTCAGTCCTGTTTTTGTCCTAATTCAGACCCTAGTCTAGTCCTACTTTAGTCCTGGGTCACATCCTGGTTTAGTCCTTACGTTCATAGTAAACATTATAAAAACACGGTTCAAAACACTAAACCACATGATTCTGTTTAACATTAGATCCTCCAAAATGGCCGCCGCACAGAGGGAGAGGAAACACAGACATTTACCCAGGTTTAACTACAGCCAGGTTCAATTACAAAGACAATGGACCCATTCATAAATACTGTACCAAAGCAGAGCGTTTTTAAGAAGGCTTTAAAAGGACATACAGGAAAAGGAGGGAGGAGTAACCAAACTGTAAGTCACCTCTGTATATGGTGTTTTGATAGCGTGATCTAGTATTCCTAGTCATTTTTTGGAAACTTTAGCGCAAACTAGGTAAATTTGCAGCTTTCTGGTCAGAAACAGTCAAAAACTGAGTGCGTGCTGCCCCCAGTGGCCACTACAAATTCAAGTACTACGTGACATCACATAGAACTGTCCTGATTACAGCCAGGTATTTCTGATAACAAACACCTGGCTGCAGGGACGGAGTTTGAAGTGTGGATCAATCACACTGTTCGTTATACCTCCAGACCCCGCCCCCACCTCCCCCCTCACTCTCCCCTTTAGTCCTCAGGGTATTGTCCGTTTTAGCAGCTCTATTTGAAATATGGTTGTGGGCGGAGTTTAGGTGTTTAATCCCACTTTAAAAGGCCTAAACAAAATACAGTTCAGTGTGTGTGTGAGTGTGGTCTCACCCTGGTCTCTGGAGATCTCCGGTTTGTACCAGAACTTGGAGGTGTCCTGGACAAACTTCACGTTCAGACGGCTCTCAGGACTGCCATCTACAGGACACACAAATAGTACACTTTAAAAACAGATTTCTTAATACAAATTTTAATAAAGTCTTTATATCTTATTTTTAAATCGCAACAAATCTCTCAGAGCATAATTCACACTATGAGCCACTGCTGCCTCTTCTGAGTCAGTCGCAGTGAAGGGACTTGTCCACTATAAAACCACTTAGCATGTACTTAAAGCCCCACTGTGTAACATTTTCCTATGCCTATACCTTTACTCTATTTACTGGCTAAAATGTTATGCTGGTGGGACTTTAAAGGCAACAGTAAGACAAGCTCACATGAATTCATCTGGCCCGGCTCCTGCTGTTGTAACTATGCCCGAGCCGCCAGTGGTTCAGACCAATCACAGAGCAGCATCGTGATTTGGGCGGAGCCAAAGGTGAAGCGCCCAAAAGAACCAAAACAAACACGGTGATGACGTCAGACATACAGACAGACTATTTATACAGATATTTAACAGTTCTGCTGCCGTGATGCTTCAACCAATCAGCTCAGAGTACTCATTTGGCAAGGTGCATTCTGAAAAGTTAAAGTTTATGCTCAACTTTTGTACGTAAACCGATCCATGCGTTTCCAGAGTAGTGACCGTCACTCCATTTCTACTTCCAAACGTTTTCAATGTCAAGGCTGCGTTCTGTTAAACACCCACCAGAGGGCGCACGAAGTCAATTAGAGAAGTGACCAAAACACGAAATAGAGCAACAAACCAACAAACGTGAAGGAGCGCATGGCGGTTTTTTGATCGCATCTGTTGGAAAAAAGTCAAGAAAAATGAGACGAGGGAGGCATTTATTTGTTTTGCAGCTGGTTCTAGTCAGTTTTTAAAAAAATTTAGCCTCCACTATCGAGCTGTGTTTTCTCTAGTGCTAAGATTCCAAGTTCTGCAGAGACCATAAAGAGTGAGTATGATGCCACCCATAGCGTTCGGCTCCAGCCAAATGAAGCTCATCGAGGCTAACAGTTATAGAGGCCAATTTGGAGCCGAGTTGCCTATTATGAATTCCGACTGCAAGTATCATACCAACCAAAGAGCCAATCCACAACGAGGATATTGAAGGTAACGCCCCTTCCCACCCGCACCGCTGCTCTAGCATGGAGCGGGCGCTTAGCAACGTTGTCAATCAAACCTGTTGCTAATGCTAGCGGGAGCAACCTCGGGAAAAGAAGGCGCCTGATTTGTCTGTTATTAATGTTTATATCTTGATTTACAGACACAATAGCGAAATAAAAATACCAGGATCATGTAGCGCGGGTTAATATGAACATTTTAAGTCCAAAATGATGAGTCTGACAGCAGCAGTTACAGAGAGAGGGACCACAGTTTTTCAATAGAAAGCAAATTGGAGCTAGAGTCAAGAGAGCCAGAAGCGCGCCATGCTCACTTCCTATTTGGAACGTGGCAGCTATTCTATTCGTGTATACAGTCTACGGTAGAGACCAAAACACAGACAGAACAACGCAGAGGACTGACAGAATCACATACAGACATAAGATGTTGAGAATAATTGAGATATTATAGTTTTAAAATCAGGTCCTTACCAAACATGTGGAACCGGGAGAAGTCGGACAGCGTGTGGAAGTATCCCTGTCCCGCGGCGGCACCCCCCGGAGTCCCCACGTCCCTCCCTCCTGCCGCCCCCGCGCTGCTCCTCCCGTTCAGAGTGTTGCTGTAGCCCAGAGCGGCGCTGGGCCGGTCTCCACTGGACATGCGCCGCTTCTCCGGGAGCAGAGGCTGGAGCGCCGGAGCAGGACTGGCCTGTCGGAAGCCCCCCTCCTGCAGCCCGGTCGGGGACAGGGGGAAGCAGGGCGTGGGCGGGCCCTGGTACCCCGACGAGCTGCTCTGACGGGACAGGTTACCGTGGCGATCGGGGTCAGGGGTCGTGTAGCCGCTGTGCAGGGGGTGACGGTCCAGACTGGGGCTCCTCTGAGACACCTGCAGGGGAAAAAAGTCTGATTTGAATTCGATGAAACAGGGGCACATATTTGATTACACTGAGATAAATTGGGTTTTTGTAAACATTGCTATGTACAGAGAAAAGTGAAAGCCTTGTCGATTTTTTAGTTGAAACTGAAAACACTCTATTCCACCTTGTGATGTCATGTGGCAATACAAGAAGTGCTCCACTGTGTTTTTAAACTCCATACACCTTCACTAGAATCATTTGGATCATTTCAGATCTGGAAATGCCAAACTCTACAGAGCAAAAGTTAAAAAGTAGCTGTTAACTTGAAAACTACCACTTCATGACATTCACAAGGTGGAACAGAGCATTTTGAGCTTTGGAGATGTAGACAGACTAATAATAAAGGGTTACTCAGACATGTGTGAATGAAACAAAACACAACTCCAGATATGTTTTTGAGGAGGAAACCTCAAGGTGGGGTAAGTGTCTTTCCCAAGGACACAATGGCAGCATCCATCTATGGGAGCTGGAATTACACTGCCAACCTGTGGGTCAGTGGATCTGACCACTCAAACAAATGATGTTTATGTTGAGAGCAGGATTTGAACTACCAACCTTTGGATCAGTACTTCTGACACTCTACCAACTGAGCTACTGTCGCCCAAGGGCTAAAACTTGTCTAAATTACACAATAGTTATGATTGGACTAATATAAATAAATGACAACACCTTTATTTTGTTAAATTAGGGTTTAAACTGTCAGAAAAAAAGCTTCCTTGTGTTGACGACATGGGCAGAGGGATTCTGTTTTAGAACTCAGCGCTACTTCCTGCATTTTTATACTTTTATTCTCAGCTTTTTTCCCAACAAACTGTCACTTAACTGATGTAAAACTGTGATAAATATTGACCAGAGGTACTATCTAACCAAACCAAGTCAGAATCAGAAAAATATTCACTTTAAGCTCCACTCACCTGTGAAATAGAAGGATGTCTCCCCAGTACAGGGCTGCTCTGGAGGGTCTGCCCGAAGGACCCCTGCCTGCTCAGAACCGGACTCCTCTGGCTCGCCGGGGAAAGCCTGCGCCCAAACACGGGACTACCCCCCAACCCCATGTTCTCAAACCCATTCGACTGCGCAGCCTGGAGAGAGGGGTGCACGCCTGGGACCATTCTGTGCAGAGGCTGGGGGCTCCCCTGGGCGACCGGCTCCAGATTAGGGGGGGCGGAGTCCGAGTACGGCCCCAGGACGGTGCTCTGTCCTGGGTAAGGGAGACTCGGGGAGGTGGAGCCCAGGTAGGAGGGGACAGAGGAATCGAGGTAAGTGGGCGTGGCCTGGTGCAGGTATGGAGGTACAGGTGTTGTCCCGGGCAGGTAGGTGGGGGTATACGTGGGAGTGTAGTTCGGGGTGGGGGTCTGGTAGTAACTCTCTGTGGTCTGGGAGCGGAATCCAGAGTCTGTAGTGGGCTGTGACGGAGTGCTGAGGCGGCTTTCAACTGAAGGAAGCTCCCTGCGAAACAACGACACGTTTTTTGCCAACTTAAAACAGTTAAATCAGCCCTATTGTGCTTGTGTCTGCTCTATAATTGACACCTGCGGATCATTATGTTATAATTTGCACATTTTAAATCACAATATTCATCTAAAACGACTTAATAAAAGAAACAAGTCCGCTGAGTTCAGAGTTAGAAAACTGCGGTGCCCAGTGGGAGCACAAACATGGACAAATCACTCCAACTACAACTTCAGATGAGTAAATGATGAGGGCAAACAACTATAACATGGTTAAAAGCTCTGAAAAGTCAATTTTGTATAATAGGCCTGCTTTAAAAGTCTTCTTATTTTCGATAGTTTGTCATAATTATGTGTTTTTGTTCCCAAGACAATAATCCAATATCCAATAATCTAATCAGAAAGACGAATGAGCCTCATGTGAGTCTCTCATGTGGGTTGCCAGTTCCATTCACACATGTTTGAGTAACTTGAGTAATTAATTTGTCAACATCTCCAATGCTCAAAATGTTCTATTTGACCTTGTGATGTCATGTGGTAATACAGGAAGTGCTCCACTGTGTTTTTAAACTCCACACACCTTCATTAGAATCATTTGGATGATTTCAGACCTGGAACAGACAATCTCTATTGAACTAAAGGTAAAAGGTAGCTGAAAACTAAAACTTCATGACATCACAAGGTCAAATAGAACATTTTGAGCATTGGAGATGTTGACAAATTAATTACTCAAGTTACTCAAACATGTGTGAATGGAACAAAACGCAACTCCAGGTATGTTTTTGAGGAGGTAACAACATTTTAACATGACTAAAAGTTCACATGGGTCAATTTTGCGTAATATAGGACCTTTAAAGCGTCTCAGACTCACCCTTGGGCGCTCTGAATGGGACTGCTGCTGGACAGAGGTGGGTTCAGGGAGTGGGCGGGGCTAGGGCTCCGGTGTGGCTCAGTGCTGCCCCCTGCAGGACTCACACCTCTGGGTTTGGAGCTGGTCCCCTCTGATTGGCTGAAGGGCTGTGGAGGACAGAGGGGGAGATGTGGTATTAGAGAACGGTGTTTAATATTGTTATTACTTTATTGTGGTGATATTTTTAAAAGTTCCATAAAAGAAATAATAAAAAGTGAAATTAAACTTTAGAATTTACCTGATTCAAACACTGACAGGCAGATTACAATATTTTTGCAGTTGTAGTTGTGTTAAAGAGGGGGTATTTTACTTCTAACTTCTAACACATAACACATTTAGATCAGCATGTTTCATTTTTATTGTTTTGAAAATGCTATATTCATCCAAAAAAACGTATTAACTTGTTTAGTTTGACGTTCATTTTTGATGTTCTGAGTCTCCCCTCCCTTATATATATATATAATTCGATATATTTCGTAGCCATACCTGTGAGAACGAAGAATGCCGTTCCAACACAGGACTGCTTGGTTTTTTGATAATCCCCTCTGATTGGCTGACGGGCAGAGCTTTAGCGAGGCTCTGCCCTGATTGGCTCATGCTCTGTGCTTTCACTGCAGTGCCTGTAGTATCCACCGGTGGGCTCACACTTCGAGGGGATGAGGGGGGCTCTGGTCCTGCTGCTGTGGCCGATCGAGCCACTGATTCAACGTAACTCCTGGGTGCTGTAAAAAGGAGAGCGAAGAGAAGCTATTAAGAACTTAAGAAGGGCTCGACATGCATGGATGACATTGAAAAGCTCTTCAGGCATGTTTTTGATGAGGGAACAACATTATAATATGGTAGAAAACTAATATATATATATATGCATTCACACTTGTCCTGGTCTGGTCCTGGTCCGGTCCTGGTTTGGTCCTAGTCCTTGTCTAGTCTTAGTTAAGTCCCACTGTTGATGTGGTGACGTGAAAGTGTGAACGCACCCTGACGCACAAATGGAGATGATTTGTTATTGATTTGTACATGTTACTGTAGTCTGATTTCATGGTGGAATCTTACCTTCAACCCATTCACTCTCATCTTCTGCAGAGCGTTAGTGAAACAGTCAGAAGACACGTGTGAAACAAAGACCTTAGTACGGCTTTATATCGTATCATACTACAAATATTTTTACTTGTCTTTTACCAGCCTTTTCTGTGGTAGCGCGCAGACTACGGAACAGCGCCCTCTGCCTGTCAGATCCTCCCAGTCTTTAATGCAGTTTAAGACTAGACAGGAAACCCATCTTTCTCCCTGGCCTGTCAGATCCTCCCAGTCTTTAATGCAGTTTAAGACTAGACAGGAAACCCATCTCTTCTCCCTGGCATTTAATACTAGCTAGACAGAGCATCTTGGTGTTTTATTGTTCTTTTCCTGTGTATCGTGTTATCTGTATATTTGTTTTTTGTTAACTTTTATGTGAAGCACTTTGGTCAGCTCAAGTTGTTTTAAATGTGCTATAGAAATAAATAAACTTATATCAACTATACCCGCTCCGGTCTGGTTGAGGTGGATCTCAGCCGGGTTGTGAGGTTTAAGTCCCAGAGCCGACAGAGGGGTCTTGGCCAGTCCTGGAGGAGAGCGACCTGAAGAAAAGACAGGAAACAGATCAGCAAACAGTAACCTACGATGTGAGGAACAGCTGCTCCCTCGTCTATGGGATCCAACACAAATATACCACCAGAATAAAGGTGCACTATGTAACTTTTCTGGTTGAGGGTCCACCATCTGCTTGTCTTCACGGAGATGTTACTGCTTTGCCTGGAATTAGCGGCAAGTTTAATCGTAACCGTGGACGCAATTAGCAAACCGCGAAGGCTCCGTGTTTTAAAAGACCATAATCTCCTGTTTTATTCTGCGTAAATCTGCAAACCCTGTAGCTCAGATCTGTACAAACATGTTCTGAAATGGGATTCTTGCGTTAGTTTGTCAGTTCAGATTTCAGTCTTTTCCTCAATTCTTCTGGATGTGTTTAAAATGTGAACTTTGAACAGAATCCTATGTTCCAGTGTATGGCATTAAACTTATCTATGTCCATGGAGACCAGTCCAAGTTACGGGTCACGTCTGTGCAGAGGAGAACCCGCTCACAGTATGAATGCATGTTTTTCAAAGCAATAGAAACGTGTAATTGAACAAATGCAAAATAGATATGTTTAATGCCATACTGTGTAACATTCTAGGTGACGCAGTAACATTTTAAAGAGGAGGGATTAACTGCTAACACATAACATATTTAGATCATCATATTACCTTTTATTGCTATATTTGTATTATAAGTTTCACTTTCGTTTTTGTCGCTCTGAGTCTCCCCTCTCTTTGCTCTCTGTGCTAAGTCCTTCCCCCTTCAGAGCTCTATCACAACACAACCAGCTGCATCCCACTAATGAAACTACTGCACATCACATCAGGTTTGTTAAGTTGCTGTGTACAGTTTTGTATCATGTTTTTGTATATTTATAGAGAATTGTCGTGTGGGAGCACGGGTGATGTAGACTTGTGGGCGGAGCCTTGGACAGAACCTTACAGCTAACTGTAAGGAGGGTTCGAATAGGGCCCAGGAGAGATTGCTAAAATACTCAAATATGCATGGATGACATCTAAAAGCTCTTCAGACATGTTTTTGATGAGATAATAGAATTATAACATGGGAGAAAGCTAATTTTGCATAATACGCCCTCTTTAAAGGAAACCATCAGGTAGCGGACCATTCCCTAGAAAAGCTCCCTAGTGCACCTTTAAGTGACAAGCCAAAACTTGCTTGTAACTTTCCGGTCTTAAAATGTCTCATCTTTGAAATCCAGTCTTTCTCAGACAGGGAGCAGCTGCTCAGACACACTTTAATATAAACACAGATCACAGGGTCAAAGGTCAGAGCTCATGCCTGGTGCTCGGCTGCAGCCAAAACATGCACAAAAACAGTGACAATAACATAAACATGAACGCGGTGTTTTTAGAGTGTACCAGGATGTGACCGCATGCTACGGCTGCTCTACTACTGAAACTCCGTTCAGATAGAAGCCAGTATTTGAAAGAAAAAGCCATCCTAGTTTTTATCTTTTTACCTTTTTTCGGACCTAAATAATGCAGGGGCGGTATCGATGTGTTTCAGATGACATCACAACATTCTATAGACCAATCATTTTGAATACAGATGAGGGACAGCTAAAATACATATTGTTAAAAGAGATTTGTGTTGGAATACAGTGAGTTCTTGGGTCTAGTCACTAATTTACCTTTTGGATATTTCATGGTAAAGTACAACGTAAACAATAGGCAAAACTGGCTCTTGCCCCCATCTGGGAGTATGACATCATCACTTCTAAAATCTGAAACCAGCAATAAATTAAAAGTACAGTGTGTAACTTTCTGGAGGTGCAGTGTCTCCTGCTTGACACCATGGAAATAGAAAGTTAACACCATAATTCGCCATAAACATAACATTCTCCATGGACATAGATGAGTTTCATGCCATACTGTGGAATATTATAGCCAAAGGAGCAACATTTCCATGGAAACAAGCAGGAAAACGCCACATAAGAGTCAGGTTTGTGGAGATGCAAGCCCGCTCACTTAAGGGCGAATGTTTTTCAGTGCAACAGACACAACCACAATGTGTCAAAACAAAACAAAACCTGCTTTTATATTTGTCTATTTTTTGGCTAAAACGTTACGTACTGTGGCTTTAAGTAGAAAATATTGCATTTAAAGTCGCACTATATAACTTTTCTGGTGTTTTTTTCCTCTCATCTTCAAAGAAATGTTATAGCTTTGACTAAAATATTCAACAGTATGACATTCAACTTATATATTGCAATTAAGACAAGCAGGCCAAGTTACAGGTCAGATCTGTGGAGAGGCGACCCCGTTCACAGTCAAAATACATGTTTTTCAGTGACATTTTTCTTGGGATTAGCAACAGCAACACCTATTGTTGAATAGCTGCAGGATAGATGTGTTCAGTGTCATACTGTTGGACATTCAGGCAAAGCAGTGGGGGTGTTCTACATGTATGTTTATGGTGGAATGTTCAGCAGTTACCATGGTGATAAAATGCACACATTAGCAAATGCTGTCAAAAAAAGTTTTAAGATGGTCTGAAAACTCATGGTTCATGGTTGTATTTAGGTGTTTGATTTTCAACAAAAAGGTGAGAGTGACTAACTGAAAAACTGTTGGCTAATGCTAGCTAGCTATGTCTGAGAGGCTTGTTTAACGCCACAAATCATCTCACCTGTTGTAGTTCCAGCTAAGTCAGTTCTTTATTGTTAATATAAAGCTCAGATTATAGTCTAACTTGAGTAACAGAGCTTCAGACAGAGCAATGCCTTTAGTTAGCATCGCACCCCTAGGGAATGTTGATGACATCAGCTGCAAATCAGTATCATCTCCATAGAGACAAGTGGTGACCCTCCAACCAGAAAAGTTACATAATGCTTTAAATGAAATATTGTCAATTATGAAGTTCTAGTGATTATGACGTCACACTATGCCATATCGCATATATTTATGTTTTACCAGCAACATGACTAAAATGTGTTTGTAGGAAGTTGTACAAAGTAGATCTTTCAGTACATTAAATATTAGTACTATTTATGTTTGCATTTTAATCTGTGTAAACACTGAAGTTACGCAGTCCGTCTGGTGCTGCCCACACACGGGTTAGAGAGACATTTTCGGGATAAGACTGGCTCAGAGCTGGTACACACAACCAACTACTTCAGATATATTCTTAATCTATACTTAAATCCTATGGTCTTTTATTTGGAAACACTAGAATTAGAAAGGAACTGTATGTAAGATTTAGATTTTAAATTCCATAAACAGGACTTAACTGTGACCAGATATGAGGTAAACATGTTCAAATCAAATATAGCTTTTACTGACAACTATTCTAACGCTGATTTATTCTGAATTACAAAAACACTGGCCACGATGGACAAGTTGTTTATGTTATAATCTGGTATTTTGGGTCAAGATGATTATCCAATCAGAAAACAGAACGAGCCTCACATGACTCTCTCATTTGGGTTGCCAGTTCCAATGCTCAAATCCAGTTGGTTTAAACCTAAAAGTTCTCTCTGATCTGAATGGTCACTACCTAAACCCCAGCACCTACAGCCAATCACGACTCAGTGCTAGTGCAGCCTCTGCAGCTCAGTGATGGAATTGTGGAGGTTCTTTCACATGAGGCCTGTCCATAAACTGAGAATGAGACACACTAAGCCAGATGTGATACTCTGTGTGCTGCTGCCACTGCCATGCCAAAGCAGGTGGTCTGTAGGCCGGTCACGATAATGGCTACATTGACTTTTCGATACAGACTTTTTGGGGCTCAGTATTTCTGGTTTGTTTTTTCTTTGCAATGGTGGGGAGAGTTTTGCCATTTTCATGTAATACGATAAGATTTGAGCTGTAGAAGGCAGAATTAATAACTGCTATGGCTAATTATTAGTTCATTTTGCTACACCTTCTGTTTCAAAATTGGTTTACTGGGATTTTCCTGGTTTGTGTCAGAGGCATAAAGTCCTTTCAATATTATGATTTACCGCAGTATATCTTGCTTCCAAATGTGTT